>CAJPEX010000606.1:0-52755 GCA_905338405.1 Notodromas monacha
CTTTTGATGTGAGTATGAACTGTGAAATAATTTGGAGAGTTTCCTCTTTAAAATGAAAATAGTCCTTATTGTGCATTTGAACATCAACACAATCTAAATCAGACTCAGAGATAAAGTGTACAAGCACAGGGAAACAAACACAGGGAGTCACTGGGAGAGTATCTGCACTAATGCCTGCTGGGGAATGATTTGGCATTGGTTTATATACTCTGAATCTTGTGATTATAGTTGAATTAAATATATGCCATGAGTACAGGTGAACCAAACATGTGCCATGAGTAAAGGTGTACTGAACATGGAATGGACAAATAATTAATTTCTTATGCAGCTCATTATCCTTTTTTATGTGTCTTTCTCTTCTCTCTGCTTCATGTCTTCTCCCATCAGCAGAGCCTGTAAGCATTTGACATTAAGTTTAGAATTGTTCGGACAATTCACCAGTTGATCACTTTCACTGGGTGATAGAAGTGGCACAGGCTGACCAGGAGGTTGCAGAGCCACCAGAATATCAGGTTCAGCAGAGTATGCAAGTTAGGAGTCCAGCAAGGTTCATGCTCAGGCCCAGCAAGGCCCAGGCTTAGGTCCAGCAGGTACCACTTCCAGCTTTTAGCTGCAGTATCTACTCAGAGGGTTGGTGATGTGGAACTGGCACAGCAGGGCCTGTGGCATAAGCTGAACTTCTGCAATGTGATAGAGAACTTGCTGATTAGGATTGAGGCATCCAGGGGAAAACCTGTTCGAAACTTTGAGGTGCAGGAAAAAAAATTAAAAACTCAAATCCTCTATGGATTTTATTTTGAATCCATACACTGAGCCATCAACTGTGTTCAATATGACTGTAACCCATACCCCATTTATGTTTCACAATATACATGAAACTCAGACTTTTTTAGAGACACATAAGAAAGACTTCCAAGATTCACAAGGAAGTTTCTCTGAGAATATGCCAACTGCAGGTTCAGAGAATTCTGGTTCAATTTTGTATCAACCTAGAATTTTTTTTTTTCCGAAAATAACCTTCAGGCCACTCATTGTTTCAAAGGGAATCAAGCAAGACAATATTCCATTACCACCTTTCTCCTATTGTTATGTGAACAAAGGAAAAGCATCGTATGGCCTTATTTTGGAATAAGGCCTTTCTGAAAAATGTGAGTCTATTTTTAAACTTAAAATAGCCCTGGCACGAAGGATGTGAAATTCTCGGATAACACAAGATGCATCCCTCATTCATTTCCCTTAACTCATCAGGAAGGCTCTTGTACATTTAGCCCGAAAAAAGCCAACTATTGTGCTTGTTGCAATGAGGTGTTTAAAACAGAAAAGGTGACATCTCACCCCATGGAAGAGAGATGCCACATTTTTCCTTTTCTTTTGCCTCATCAAGATGCCTCCTCATTAACTTGGCTAGACACCTTTAACAGCCTGGTCTTATTGGGGTATCTTACTGAAAAAGTTTAAAATCATTTCAATGCTCATTTGCTCACATATGCAACTTTCTCCATGGTGTTTGTTTTACATCAGAAAGCTTCAAAATGTTGGTCCTGTAGCACTCTGAAACTGCAAACAAATTTCAGTGTTAAATTCTGGGCCCTGTGCTCCCTCACTGACACACCCTTCTAATCTACATGTCCCAGTCCACATTTTTTATTGAGGTTTACAATGTTAACTTTTCATCAAATGTTCTCCTAAAAGTGAAGCAAATCAACTCCCTGAAATCTGGATGTACTCCCAAGTCATCTACAAGAACAACAAAATCTAAATATAATATTCTGCCCTATTCTAGCTCCCTCACATTTATGAACCTTTTTAATCTTCATCCTACATGTCACACTCCATTTTCCTTCAAAGTTGACAAACTTTGCTCTTCAACTACTGTCCCACTGAAACTAAAGCTTATTGAATCCCCCAAATAACAGGCATTTCAACCCCAAGCCTGCTACAATCCCAACTAAAATCTACTTCTTGAATTCCGGGCACTCTGCTCCCTCTCATGTAAACCCCCTCTTGTCAACAATTCCTGTTCTTCATTTTCCTTCCAAAATCACAAGGATTCCTTTTCAAGCTGTGTTCTCCATGATATTGCAGATCCATGATGCTAACATAGCTGTATTTCTGTCTTAAACCCATGTACAATCCCCAAAACTTTATATTTTTCTTTTCGATTTCACAGCCAGTGTTCTCGTAATGATGATTACTTCAAGAGGGGCAAAAAGTAAATCAAATGTTGTTTTTGCAATGAGGTGTTCCAAATGAAGATTGCATCCCTTGATCAGAGATTCATTCCTCATTTATTTTCCTCAACTCATCACTAAGGCTCTTGTACATGTAGCATCCCAAAAACAGACTATTGTGCTTGTTGCCATGATGTGTTTGAAACAGAAAAAAGGTTGCATCTCACCTCATGGAAGAGAAATGCCACATTTTTCCAAATCTCACACTTCATCAAGAGACCCCTCATATACTTGACTAGACACCTTCAACAACCTTCTCTTACTGGGATATCTTACTGAAAAAGTTTAAAATTACTTCAATGTTCATTTTTTAGCCTGTGCAACTTTCTCCATGGTATTTGTTAAACATGAAAAAACTTCAAAATATTGGTCCCTTAGCCCCTTAAAATTGCAAACAAATTTCAATGTTAGATTCTGGGACATATGCTCCAGCATTGTTGGTGGGAAAGCAAGAGACCTGTCTCTTTCTGCCTCCATGTGAACCATTGATCCCAAAGTGGCAAAATGGGAAGGCCTGTGAACTGTTGACTAAGACAAAAAGAGACAGGACTCTTGGCTTCCTGACAATGTTGCTAGTTAATAGGAAGATGCAGGGCTAGCCAGCATGAGCCCTGTCTTTGTGCTCGCATGGCAAAGGAAAAAGATAAGAAAGAGAGGAACTGGTTACAACCAGAAACCAGTTCTTCGGGAAGAGACAGGGAACAGGGAATGTTTCTGTATTTCTGCATTTTAAACCCAAAACCATACAAAATGCACCAGTTCACTGATGCAAAAGTGCAGTTTTTTGCAAAGTTGAAAGCCTAATTCAAAGAAAATTGGGGCAAGGGTGCAAGACACAACAATGCCCTGACAAAAAAAACACCAAAACTGTTTTGGTGCTTAGGTGCTTTGCCACAATAGAATGGAAATATTAAATCCCAGCATTGAACAGGATTGAGACACCTGATGAGATTACTGAACCTACTTTCACACATGAGAAAATTATCTGCTGGCCTTACAATCAATTTTGAAGAGCATGAATTCATCAATTTTGCCTTTACTTCTTCGGAAAGTTTAGATTCATATATTAAAATGTGATTCACATAAAATTTCATTCAGAGCCGTATTGATATCAAGTCCAGGACTTTCCCAATGGAATTTGATGGGCAAACAATAGAAGCATTTTTCACCAGGTATATACTCACTTTGGGAGGAATACCGTGTATCCCAATGAAGAATATAATGCTCCAGCATGGTTTTGAAGACTAAAACAACTCACTTTTTTTGCTGGAATCCTGAATGTTGGGCTTGATACACAATTTTGAAATGGATTTAGAATTTATTCCGCTTTACTTGTTCACTTTAAAAGTTTTCAAGACTTCTGGGGCTGTAATTCTACATGAGGTGGGATTAGTTACTTTTTAATTCATCTGTTGCTTAATTTATTGCGTTTTTAGAGGTTTTCATCCACAGAATCTTTGATTTTATCATCTTGCCACCCTTATACTATTTTTTCCCTTGCACATCTGAATTTTTGTAATTTTGAATTGCAAGTTGATTTGGCTTAGGGGAGTTTGAATAATTGTAATCACTCACATAATTAAGGCTACACACATTCCCCCAGGGCTGTGGAGCTATTCTGGATCTTTTGACTTTCAGGCTCAAAACCATGTATTGCATTTTGAGAACATTTCTTTATTCTTAACTTCAAAGATTTCTTTTATTTAGATTGTGCTCAAGCTGAAAATATGCTGAGTTATTTATTTAAAAAAAAATTGGAATGGATCTCTCAGTTCCACATAGCTTTACTACCATTCTTGTCAAGGCCTGAGGAGCCATTGCCAAAGAAGAAGATTAGGAAATGAAGTTGAATGAAAGAATTCTGAAGAACTGTCACAAAATATCTTGCAGGAATTATCAATGCAAGGTTTTTAGCTCTGTACACTCCAAGAACTGGCAGTGGAATGAATTGCGTGTCTTTTTTTGTGGGAAAGAAAAGGGAAAGAGAGAAAAAGGGAAAGAAAGAAGGGGTTTTTTCTTGAGTGGGGTTGTCTGTGGTTTTGATTGGCCAAATTCTCTGTGATGGGCTCTCTATAAGCCCCAGTGGGGTTTGAAGGATGCAGGGAACATTATTGCATTAAATTATGCAGTTGTACCACAGTCACCAACAAGGGAGGAAGCTTTCCTCCCCATTGCCATCTTGAGGTCCATGTTTTTATTATTATGTTGAACCTCATGATAAACTGCTGCGAGCGGATGGCATGAAAGAAGTATGTGAGACATCCCTTTTGGGTTAACTGATATTCAAGTCTTTTTTTGTTGGAAGTACTGTAGTTTGAATTTCAGCAGAAATTTTTTTTTCCTGGAAAAAACGATGCTATCTTGTTGTACCTGTTTGTCTTGAGTTATTTTCAATGCATTATAGGAGCTGAGAGAGGCCCAGTCATACTTCTGGTATTGAAAATGATGTGAGTATAGGAAAAATGGGAAAAAATGAGCAAAACCTAATATTGTATTTTGCATTTTACAGACATATATCTTAAATGATTTGCTGTGCTCCCATGGTTCTTCCTTCTGGCTCAAACAGGGATCTTACTTGAAGGTATGCAAGGAATTGGATGACAGTTTGCAGCTCAGAAATAATTTTTTCAGTATCTTCCCTTTGCTTTCAAGGAATGCCAACAAATGAAAAGCGGAATTGCCAGCATGCCCTCCTCCTTATGGTGATTTATGAAGGGATTCATGAAGCTTGTGATCCAAAATTTCCATGTGGTAGCAGTTGATCACTTCCTTCAACTGCATAATTCCAGCTTTGTTCATGTTTGCTGCTCTTTTAACCCTGTGTTACCTGGGGTCCCTGTGGTCTTCTGGAGGAAGGTGAAGAAACAGTATTCAGGATTTAAGATGCATTCCTTCAACGACAAAAAAGCTTACCTCCCAATTGTTTTCCCCCAGGTTGATATTCTGAAGCTGCTGGCATCCAAATGAATTTGCAGCCTTGGGAGGAATCATTCACAAACCCTGGTCCCATTCATTGCCATGGACCACAGAAATTCTTGTGTTTCTCTTTTCTTGAAGATGTATTCATGGGCAATCTCTCAGTCTCAATATTTCAATGGATTTTTTCTGTGTTTTGATCATGTCATTGTTGGGTATGTGGATAAAAAAAATCATAAATTCACAACCCTGTAACTGGACTTGATTGGTGATGAATTGTTGGACAAGAAATCATTTTTGAAAGATTTGTGAAACCAATGATCTGAATTTTTTTCTGATGCTGTTGAAATTGCCAGCTCCAGTTTTCAGGTTCAACTTTCTCTATAAATTCATGCAAAGCATGCTGTTCTCTAAAGAATAATGAGGCAAATGCAGGTTCTAGATGAATATTGAAAATTTCCTTTTGCAAAGGATAACATGCAATTAAGAAGACATCCAAAAAATTTTGAGTTTGATCATGGCAAGATAACAGAAATTACCTATAACATGTTTCTATTTTTGAAAAGATGAAAATTTTTCCACACAAAATAAAAAAAGTCCCTGATTTCTGAGATGTGTCCTGATATTTTTGTGCTCTTAGCAGTATTGCATTCACAAGAACACAATTTCCACACATCATTTAAAAATGCTACCAAATGATTTTCCTGAGAGATGTACTTTCTTCAACCATTTCTTCATTCAATCTTTTAATCATTTCCTAAACTGGCAACTAAAAAATTTGCAAAAGAGAAAATCATATCTTTCCAAATCAGGCTATGTCATTTGAAGATCACTATGAGAGGGGCTGGTACAGAATAAGATGTGAGCCTGTACCTTTTGCCTTTTGAATAACAGCTAATAGGATGGGAGTTTTTTCAGCATCTTTCAGATTTTTCTTTCCATGCAAAAGTAAAAAAAGAACATTCCTAGTTGTCTAATCACCTCCTTCAGGATTTATTTGCGGAGTTTTTTGTATATCATTACACGGTACACACCAGCCTTTCTGTAAATTAAAAAAAAAATATTGTCCTCCAATAAAATGTGCATCAAGCTTTGGGAAATAATGCCAGGTACTAGTTCATTGGAAGAGGGACTAATGTGGAAGTTGAGGCTTTGGTTTGCTGGTTGATATTTTCTGGTGTTGAATAGAATGAATGAATGAACAGAAAACTTTATTTGCCGCTTTTCAGGCACAAACAAGACTCCCGCATCCAACCCCACCCAACCCAACTCCCCCCAAGACATTCAATCACTTCAAATCATGAAAAAAAGCACAAACCAATGACAAAAACAGAATAGAGGCTGCAGATGATTTTTTATCGCAAAGTTTGTGCACCCAGCAACCACACACCACAGGGTATGCTGCATGACTGGCAATAATATTATGCAATTAATTTTGGATATATTCTTTTGAAATTCATTCTTGTTTTCCATGAATTTTCATAGATCAAAGGCACAGGAAGTTTCTTTTGTATAAGCTCATCAAGCACTCTCCCTGTTCACTGGGTTACTGTTGGATCAATACCACCCTATGATTAGACAGGCTGTAACATGCTGATGTAATATTGCAATGGTTGGATGAAGTAATGACCAGAATTGCAGCTCTAAATAGGAACTCAGAAAGTAATGCACCAATTGCAGCTGGTGATCCTGAGGTGTGATGCATTTTTAATCAAGAAGAAGAAGGGTCAAAATACTCCTATTCTTGAATTTAACATCACTGAGGAAATGCTGAGTCTATACTGCAAATTTTCTCAGAAATGTTCCTGAGAAATTATCCTGGGTTTGAAGGTTTTTCTTGCATGCTCTATATGAGTTTAATCTGGCACTCTTAAAAAAGATTGATTCTTATGACAGCTTCAATTTAATTTGTTGATTCTGCAAAGATATTTCGCCCTTCTTACAGTCTATTCTTCCAGCTTGAAAATTAGATTCTTATCAAATCATCAAAGCAGATTATGGAATATAAAAGCTTCTTGCTTCATTCGATCAGAAGTTCTCACTCCTCTCTGGGGTTATGACTTGATATTTAGTGAATAATAATTCAGAAGAAGTTGAAATGTGGACTTTGTACAGCTCAAAACATTTTCAAATAAGCTTGACCAGGTGGCATTCAAATTTACTGTAGCATGATGAAATATTTCAATTACAGTATCAATCCAAAATACTGCAAAGAGTCCTATAGTCAAACTGCTTGAAGCTGAAATTTCCATGTTAGCATTATCTGTGTGATGCCTTGGTATTTTTGCATATTTTTTATCACAATGCATGATTTAATTTTGAAAATGTGTAAGTCTGTGCTGTAGAATCCTGTTTGAAAATTGTATTGTTTTCATATAGATCAGGATGGATAAAAAATTGTTTAGGACCAATGAAAGAGTTTCACTGAGTATTTGTGCCAGCTCATTACTGATAAATGGAAAGCATAAGAGAGACGTTTCTTTCTGCACGAAAGTGTCTAGAGTTTTATTCTTTCGCCGATTTAGGATAACAGCACCAACTGCAGCTGGTGATCCTGAAGTGTGATGCATTTTTAATCAAGAAGAAGAAGGGTCAAAATACTCCTATTCTTGAATTTAACATCACTGAGGAAATGTGGAGTCTATACTGCAAATTTTCTCAGAAATTATCCTCGGTTTGAAGGTTTTTCTTGCATGCTCTATATGAGTTTAATCTGGCACTCTTAAAAAAGATTGATTCTTATGACTGCTTCAATTTAATTTGTTGATTCTGCAAAGATATTTCGCCCTTCTTACAGTCTATTCTTCCAGCTTGAAAATTGGATTCTTATCAAATCATCAAAGCAGATTATGGAATATAAAAGCTTCTTGCTTCATTCGATCAGAAGTTCTCACTCCTCTCTGGGGTTATGACTTGATATTTAGTGAATAAGAATTCAGAAGAAGTTGAAATGTGGACTTTGTACTGCTCAAAACATTTTCATATAAGCTTGACCAGGTGGCATTCAAATTTACTGTAGCATGATGAAATATTTCAATTACAGTATCAATTCAAAATACTGCAAAGAGTCCTATAGTCAAACTGCTTGAAGCTGAAATTTCCATGTTAGCATTATCTGTGTGATGCCTTGGTATTTTTTTCATATTTTTTATCACAATGCATGAGTTAATTTTGAAAATGTGTAAGTCTGTAGACATCTTAGGACAAACTTTTAACATAACAAAAGTATATCTAGTCCTACCTATTTTTTAACAAATCCTGGTTACTTTCTCAAAGTGACTCATAAACACGGTCGAGTAATGACTATTTACCTTTCGTAGCAATTATAATTCATTACTATTACTAGAGGCTAATCAGCTATTTCTTTAGTCAAAAGGAATTAATGCCCTTCAGTATGACGAGCAAAAGAAAACTTCCATGAACTCATGCACAATTTCTAAATTGTGTGAAAATCAACGGACCAGTCAATCACAGACCAGGTAAAGCACTAAAACTTACAACTAAATAAATTTTTAAGGCTGCTAAAGGCTGCCCACAATCATTTTGAATTGTACCCAGAGGAGTGACTCTCTGTGTGATCATACGTTCCTCTCAACAGTGTGGTTAGCCAGAAAAATCAAGTTATCCCTATCTGAAAAAACTGTCAACTGCTTCTGATGGAAGCCTCATAGTCACCGATTACAAATTGCCTGAAAATCATACAACAATACGAATATATGCAAATGTTTTTCTGCAGTCAAATGTGGAAGAGCATGCAACTGAATTTTTTCAATATTGTGGAAAGAAAAGATTTATTTATCCACAACTTCTGTGCTCCCCCAGCAGGATGAGGATGTATTATTGAGCGACAACAACAAAAAACAGTTTAGGGAGGGGGGTGGTATTTTGGTGGTGGGGTCGCATCTGCTGTATTTGTGCTGTTTTCCACATTTAGAACTGCCAACTGCGCAGGCCTGCGTTTTCTGCTGTGCCCATGGCAGCTGCACTGGGGGAAACCGTTGGAAAGCCAGGCAAAAAGCTCAGACCAGGGGTGGCTGTAGAATGGGGTAGACCTGTGTGTGCACGGTCTAGATCCTGTAACAACCCTACCTCGAACTACACGTAGATGGAGGAGTCAATAACGAGAAGATGAAACTTTCCGTCTTCCACTTAAAGAGTCACAAAGAGGTAAGCAGGAAGACTCTACTTAATAAATTTTGAAGGCGACATGGTAGTGCTTGTATTTTCTGCTGAGGAAGTGTTCAATTCCAGAATGTGTTATGTGGAACTCATGTGAGATTGTGAGTGAATAGAAAAAGTGGACTAGTCAAGAATTGCATTGCCTTCATAGAATGATGTATGCCATTCTCACAAGCTTCAATTTCAAACTTACCTTTTCAGTTTCTTTGGATTTGAAGGTTGTTGTAGGATTTAATATGTGGCAACCTAGTTTTGGTTAAATGTCAGATTTTAAAAATCAAATTTTTCCATCAACCTAGGTGAAGACCCCTCACCTTTTGGAGCAACAAAGATTTTAATTGGGTTTTTGAGATTTCACAATCATTCAGGGATTCAAACTTCTAACAGGTAGTAAAATTGTTTCCGTAAAATAGCAGGGGACGTTTATGTCCCTACACTAAATAATAATGTAACAAATGTCCTTGTCGACGAAACTTTGGTAGAAGAGATAACCGAAATCATCTAAAGAAGAGTGCTTCAGCTGCACTGGATTTTTCCATCTGTTAAAGAGAGATTTCCCTCCTGAGAACAGAGTCTCTTAACCCAATGATTTCATCCATCTCTCTTTTTCTATAAAGAAGCAGCTGAATTTACTTGAGAAAGTATTTCAACTTGAGCAGCATCTATGGAGGCAGTTGACTGCTCCAATTGCTCAATTTTAGGTTTTAAATTAGTTACCCATTCTTGAAAGAAAGCCTTAGCTTTTTCCCAATTAGTTATGTTGGCATCCAACACAGTTTTCATTTCAGCTGTTGGAGGATTTCCCACATTGTCTCTCTCACTAATATTGCAGTGTCTATTTTGTCTTGGTCAATGGCAGCAAGATTTTGCATTTCAACAATTCGATCCTTAGGATCATGGATGAGTGCAATTCTCTGCATCTGAGCAGCTATTTCAGACAAAGCTAGTGATGTTAAAATTGCCAATTGGTACTCTTAAAGTTCCTGAAGGATAATGTTGTCCCTGCTGTTGTAATCTGAGGTTTCACACACAAGGGTTACTAACTACTGACTACAAAGGACTGAGTCACTTGTGTGGCTTCAAGTACTTTTATTACTCTTTCAGAACACACACACAAGGCAATAAATACAATATCCAAATATATAATACAAGACTAGACAAAGACAAGTGAGTATATCTCCAGGACTATTGGGAATCCAGGAATATTCCAAGTGCAAACTCCAGGTTAGCCAGCTAGTTATTACTTGGAATAATTCCTTAATGTTACTTTACCAAGTCTATTCAAGTCAAGGTTCAGAACACATATTCCCTGATGCAGGAAAAGGATCCTGTTCAAATACATTCAGAACACAGATACAGGTGTGAGCAGGGGGAACACAATCAGCATCTCCAGACTTGCATGACCCCATCATTGTGGGTCAATCTAACCTCTATGAGGGAGGATCATTAGTCACAGAATAGGGGAGGAAATATCCATTTCTGTTCCATCAAGTAAAAGAGGGTCATGAGGAAATCTGCACTTGGTGCAAGAACTGTCACTCAAAGGAAAGAGTGAGAAACATGCCAAATAGACTTTGCAACCAAGCAATAATTACAGGTTACTGAATTACAAGATATTTGGCTGAGACATTTCTCTGGGAAGAAAGACACCTGCAAGGATTTTCTCCTTCTAGGAAAAATGCCTGTATTCTATGAAAAGGGAAAAAATGAGCAGAACCCAATAGCTAATGGAAGACAGTTGATCTTGCTATTGATTTGAGAGAGTGCACAAAGTGTGCTCTCTTTTGAGTAAGGCTAAACTGGGGTTTACCCTTTGTAGGATAACAATAAGTAAAAGCATCAAAACTTAAAATCAGAAGGTATCTCACCCTTTTGCCTCTAACTTCTGTAATCTTCTTTTCTCTGTGTTGTTGTCCTAAAATAAGCTCAGAGTGATTTCTTTGGGTATTTGGTCTCTCAGGGAATTCTACTTCTAGGTGCCTTTGAAAGGTTTATTGTAAGCAAAAATTCAAGCAAACTGTATGACATTGACAAGGGCAATTTAATCCTCAACCCTGACAAGAATTTTCCAAGTGACGTGAGTCATTAGTACAACAGGTGCAAGAATGTGGGTTGCAGGGGTTGCAAGAATGAGGGTGAGGGTTTTGCAGTCAACAAGGCAAAGTAGAAAATGATTGGTGGGGTCAAGGAGGAGAACAAATAATCCAATGGGGCCTTGTTGTATTTTTTCCAATGCTCAACAAGGATGAGTGGGGATCTGAGCAATGCAAACGGCTCTTTTCCTGCTTACTCCTTTTTCTCCTCTATTTTATTCCCTGTTTCCCACACACAAGTTCTTTTTACACCCTGATTTTTCTTTCCCACTCTACAGCACTTTTTTCTTTTCAGAATTATTTCTAGAATCCACTCTGATGCATTCCTAGGAAATTCCAGCTTTTTAAGTTTTGGTTTTGTTAGGAAAAGGAAATTCTGTAACTCTCTTTTTTGGCTTTTTGGACTTTTTATTTTCCACACAGCAATCAAAGTAATTTCCATTTCCTCTTTCCAAACTCAATGCAGCCTGTGCAGAGTTCAATTTTTTCACAATCTCTTTTTCCACAGAAGTGGAGAGCACTTGGGGTTTTGGTGACTGGGGGATGTGTCTGCAACGTATCTTGACCACCTGATTTTTATACTCACTATTTCAAAGAAGGTTCTTGATCCTTCTAAAATTCAACTTGATGTTAAAGAGCTTCTCAATTATGTTGCTGCAGTAGACAAAGCAACTCTTATGATTCAAGCAGAGTGCTTTGGTGACCCAAAATTAATTGCAAGATTGTACACCCTACTATAAGCCTAGCAAGGAACCACAAGTTTCAACAGTTAATTCTTACAGCGTCAAAACTGTAGAAAACCCTCCAGTAATTTTTAGCTGAATCACTTGTTGTCCTTACCTGGTTGCTGTTATATCTACAAGAAATATATTTAGTCAGCTACTGAAAAGAACTGAGTCACTTGCGTGGCTTTGAATGCCTTTACTCAACTCACCAAACACACACAAGGTTATCTGCTTACAATACTCAAATATACAAGACTAGACTTGACAAACACACAGACTAGAAAGTATACCTATTCAGAGTATTGGGAACTTGAGAATTCTCTAAGTATCAACTCCAGGTTAAACCAGCTAGTTGGATAGGCTTGGAGGATGTTGTCCCTTATGTCAGTAATATGATATTTTGCTGATTTGCCAATATTCTACTAACTACAAGGAACAGAGTCACTTGTGTGGCTTCAAGTACTTTATTAACTTCTCAGAACACACACATAAGGCAATATATACATTATTCAAATAAACAACACCTGACTAGACAATGACAAGTATATATAAGAATATTGGGAACTCAAGAATTCTCCAAGTATAAACTCCAGGTTAACCAGCTGGTTGTATTACTTAGGGGAATTCTTTACTGTTAGCTGTACCAGGTTAAGAAGGTCAATCTCAATCTGAGGCTAGATCACAAATTCCCCAATCCTGGAGAAGGATCCTCTATATATACATCAAGATGACAGATACAGGTGGGGACAAGGGGAACACATTCAACCTGACCCACATTTGCATGACCCAATGATTATAAACAGATTTGCTCAGTCTGACTCCTGTGGGGGAGAATCATTCTACACAGAAGTGGGAGAGGAAATGTCCATTACTTTTCCATCAACACAAAAGAGGACTATATGAGGAAATCTGCACTTGGTGCAAAACCTGTCACTCAAAGAAAGAGTGAAGACATGCCAAATATATATTACAGTAAAAAGTCTAGAGCCTTGAGACAAAAGAAACAAGTGCTGTAAGTCAGCTTGTTTCCACTGTGGGACACCCATATAGGTATCTTCTGCATTGGTAAAGCATGAATCTTAAACAGCTCAAATTTGTCTGCTGTCTTAATGATAGGAACCACAACAGTAATCCTGTAGACACAAGAGTCATCCACTGAAGAAACATTGGAGCACTGTTTTAAAGACCCAACAGAGAGGGGATTTGTTTTCATAATGGAAAACAATTCTTCCTCAGATAGAATTACTGCTGGATGTCTGTGCTAATTATTATTGATTTGCTGTAATTGGAGCTGAACTCCAGAATGAGTCAAGATCTTATTGGGGTATTGGAATCTGTGGATTGCATCTGTGTCAGAAAGATCCAAGTAGATCAGTTATTTGAGACAGTTCAGTACCCAAACTGATGAGGGTAATCCAAGTTTCCATACTCCTAGTCATATTAGCAGTAAGGTTCTTCAACAAATCATCAGCCAGTAAGAACAAGTCAGTACTTGGCTTCAACTGGATTGGTGGAGACACAACAGTTCTTTTTCTCTGCACATCTAATTTGTCCATTTTTTTTCTGGCCTCTCAAAAAATGGGTGGCAGACTTATGTAAGAAGAATCCAGGGGAATGTTCTGTGGTTTCCTTGAAGTCTAGTTTTTAAGTTGTTGAGTTGGTTTTTGAGGTGAAGATTCTTAGTCTTGAAGATGTCATAAGAAGTATCTGTGAGGATGCTTGAATTTTTCTTTTTCAAGGTTTTCTGTGCATTACTCACAGACAAAACTTACTCTTGAATCTTTACTATTTTCCCATACAATTCACCAACTGGGACAGGTTGAGGAATTTTCTATTGTCCAAAAACTAGTTGGAAGACACACAGAATACAGATCCTCTAAGGCAATTTCAACATTTCCAGGGAAAGTTCTAATTGGGGAGATCTTATTTTACCTCTGGTTGTTAGAAGCCATACCCTTTTCCCACAATTTCTTCTATTCTAACACAGAGAAAAATGGGGAACAGTAAGGAGACAATTACGAACTTCATTTCTTTTGGAATGCCTCTGTTGCAAGCTGACTTTACAGTTGGGATCAAGATAGGTATTCTGAGAACTGAATCTGGATATGTTTTCTTGTCTGTTGAGGTCAGTGCTGTCTGCTTCTTATCCTGTAGTTGACAGGGGCTTCTGTAGCTTCCTGTTGAGTTCTTGTTCTCAGGATTCATGTTGGATACAATCCTCAAAGTGCCCTTGGTTTTGGTGTTTTCTTGTGAGGGGCTCCTGGATCTTCTGGTGACCTTTTCTTTGGAGATTGCTTCTCTCCTGGTAGTGTCTGTTGAAAAAAAACTGGAGAATTAGATAGCTTTCTGCAATCTTAGATCCTCTGTCCTGAAAATCAAGAAGTTTATCTTCATCAGAAGTTACTATCCAAAAATCCTCATTTTCATGCAGGAGCACATGGACATTTCCTTCAGAGCTCTTTTGCCTATTGCAATGTTTAGAGATGAAAGGATTTTTGATTCTTTCTGGGGAGGTGTTAGGAGTACATGATGGTCTAGTACAGTTTCTGAGAGAGTTGGGAGGCTTTCATCCATGGGATTCATGGGTTGAGGAATTTTCCAAGTTCTGATGTTACTCCCTTAGTTATGTCATTCATTTGTTTTGCAAGGAATTTCAGGAAACTAGGGCATTCAACCACAGTGGCTTGTTCTTCTTGTTCCTCAGCATCAGTGCCATCTCCAAATGTGGTATTGGCTGATGCAAAAGGTTCAGAATCTGAGAGGGCAGAATCATTTTTAAATTTAGCGGCGGGACCTCTCCCTGCAAAAGAAGAATGAAAGTCCTTTTTCATGGGTTCCTGGTCTGCATCAAAGAATGATTCTGGGTCATCTGAGTCCTCTGGGTGAGCCTGTGATGGAGGGATGCTGCCTCTAGCAGGTATCATGCTGTCAGAGAGAGATTTGCTAGATTTGTGGGGTTGAGTCTGGTTGTTGTGGGGGTCATCCTCATCCATTTGACTACTGTTGATAGGATATGATGATGAGGGCCTGTCAACATAATAGGTTACATAGCTGACATGGATGACATCAGTCCATGAAGGATTGGCATCATCTTTGACTCTAACAACAACTGGATTAACTATACCTCAATGAGAGTGTATGACCCTTTGTATTTAGGTCTCCATTTTCTGCCAATGTATGTAGCTTGTTAATGAAGTTTGATCCAGACTTTGTCACCAACCTCATACTCTCTTCCCTTTCTATGCAAATTTAGGCGTTTTGAATAAGAAGCTTGGCCATGCCTGATTGCTTCCATAGCCTTTTCTCTGATTACAGACAAGTTTTTTTTGCTTGTAATTGTAATACTGTTGAATATCCTGCAGCTTCTCTCTAGAATTAACTGAAGCCAGCCAATTGGCTCTTGGCTTTACACCAGTCACAATCTCAAATGGAGAAGCTTTTAAGGCTTCATGTTTTGAGGAATAGTGCACCCAATCCACCAACTTCAACAGCTCATCCCAATTCTGTCTATTTTCTGTGTCCAGATAGAGGGCAAGATGCTCATGGTGTTCTCATTTTGACCATTTTGACACTCATCTTGAACATTCCCTTGAGGAATACACACAGTTGTTGTATTAGTACTTGCACCAATGAATTCTGCCATATCCCAGAAGAATTAACTGAGGAAATTAGTTCCTCTGTCAGTGAGCATCCTTTTGGAAGCTCCAGAGAGACAAACAAAATCACTCAAGAAAAGTCTAGCAGTGGTTTGTGCAGAAGCATCATGCATTGGAGAGAAAACAATCCAGTGTGAGAGGTGGTCTTGCATGACCAGGACATACCTAGTACCACTTTGACTACTTGGGACAGGTCCCACAACATCAATGCTGACATCTTTAAAGGATTCTTTGGGGATCCCAGTTGACAAGTAGGGAGGTGTATGGGCAAAATTCTTGGTTGCCTGACAGGTTTTGCAAGAATGGATGTATTCAGTGACATCATTTTCAAGATTAGTCCATGTTAATTTTTGGTGGATTGCAAAAGTTGTTCTGTCTATGCCACCATGGCCTTTGGAAGGCAGATCATGGAATAATCTGATGATATTTTGTCTGAAAGAAGGAGGGACCCAAATTTTGGTTCCATTTTTCTCCTCTTTGTAGACTAGACCATTTTGTACTGAATATATTGGGCCTTTAGGAATTTCTTTGACCTTCTTTTTTGCTTGCTGAATGGAATCATTGGAGATGAAGGGTACAAGATCAGATTGTTGCAGGGCTGGGGACAGACAAGCACACATTTTTGAATGTGGGGGATATCTGGACAGGGCAGCTGCATGGGGTATCTGAAGACCTTTCTTGTACTCCGCACAGTAGTTGTATTCATTCAGAGTGGTGAACCAAGTAATGGCTCTCCTACTGCCATTTTGCCTTTGCCTATTGAGGTAGGGAATGGCAATATGGTCAGTTTTAATCACAAAGGGGTGACCTCTGTTATCCCTCCCCAATGAGATTTGAGTCAAGAGTGGTTGCTAGATATTTTATTCCACTCTGTTTACATACATGTATATGATACACTCAAGCACAATACGTGTACAATAAATATATACTGCATATATATTTCACACACTTTCTTTTTAATAATACTAGATTTTATTGAGGGAACTCTAGGAGTCAGTTAAGGGAGACAGAGTACCCACAATGTCTATGAGAATATTTGTTAACCCAACACCACTTCAACTGAAACTATCTAGCAACTTCCTGTTGTTTTCCCACACACACACTGGCTCTGAGATCCCAACTGAAACTGAGGAACAGGGGCTGGGGCATCTCCTTCTGAAGACTATAGGAAGAACCAGCAAGAATGATGCAATACAGGGAACGTATTACATCATGTTTCCAATCTAGCTTGAGGCAAGATTGGATGTGCAGAAATGCACAGCAATATTGCATCACCACAAAGGATTGAAATACAATCACAAAGGTTTAGGGGTGACAGGCTTTTACTTTGAACTGCTGGAACACACAAATCAATCAGCCAGAAGGAGGGGTGACAAAGGAAGAGTGATTGACAGAAACAATCTTCCATTCTTATTGACCACATTGATCAGAGTGACTTGAAAAGTGCACTCTTGAGTGAGTTTGAGAATTCTGTTACCTTACTTTTAGGATAACACCCCACAAATATGACTTGAACTGATTGACACCATAAAAGACAGCTAGGATTTCTCTGTCCATGTTAGGGTAATTTTGTTAAGCAGCATTCAAAGTACATGAAGCACATCCAATTAATACTTCCTTCTTACCCAGTTTTTGAGTAAGGATTGAGCCAACTGCAAGAGTAGAGGCATCCATAGTCAGTATAATGTCTTGGGAGAAAACAGGGAGGGAAAGGATTGGGGCTGTCATGAAACATTGCTGCAGATCTTCCAAGGATTTCTGCTTTTCAATACACCACAAGAAAAGAACATCCTTCTTCAAAAGATTGTATGGTGGTCTTGCTCTAATAGCAAAGTCCTTGATATAGGATCTGAAATAACCCACAAGCCCTAGAAAGGCTTGAATTCCCTTGATGTCTTCAGAAATGGGGAAACTCTGGACAGCTTCAACCTTAACAGGGTTGACCTTAATAACTTCCTGACTGATTAGAAAACCAAGATATTCTATTTGAGTCTTGAAAAGCTGATATTTGCTGAATTTAACTTTCCAATATCTGCTTAAGATGTTGGAAAAATGTCTTGAAGATGTTTGAAGTGTTCTTCAGCATTCTTGGAGTACACTACTATATCATCTATGTAGATATGAGCATATATGTGAAGACACCCATTTAAGACAAGGTGCATTAGTCTTTGAAAGACTGAAGGGCTGTTTTTAAAACCCATTGGAAATTGTATAAATTCATAGTGACCCATAGGAGTGGAGAATGCTGTCTTCCACCTCTCTTCTTCTTTGATCTTCAGGTTATAAAAACCATATATGAAGCAGGTCAAGAGCTGTAAAATACTTGGCAGACCCAAGTTCCTCAAATATCTGAGATATCCTAGGAAGGGGATGAGGGTCTGTGATCACATGATCATTAAGTCTTCTAAAGTCTACTACCATTCTCCAGCCACCATCCTTCTTTTTCACCATTGAAGTGGGGCTGTTGTATGGGGTCTTACTAGGGCAGATCATTCCTTGTCCAAGAAGATCTTGAACATACTCCTCAAGGAATGGTCTCATCCCAAACAGAACTGGGTATTGCCTGGTGTAAATTGGAGTTTTTGTATCTAGAGGAATATCTGCCTTATAGATTTTTCAAAGACCTAATTGATCTGCTTTCTTAGCAAGTACCCTCTGATGCTTCAAGAGCAAGGCTCTGACCCTTTCCAAGAGGTAGTCAGGACATTCTGAAGCTAGCAAATTCTTGTCTACAGCTGGTTCATACTCAGGTTTTCTTCCTCACCATGAATTTTCTCTTCTCCCATGTCCAGGTTTTTTGAGGTTTCCGTTTTGATGACATTCATCTGAGAAGGTGAAGCATGCACTGACGCAAAAGTCAGAGTCATCCTAGGATTTACTTCAATATCCTCATCTGTGAAATTCATACATAAAACATAGAATTTTCCATTTTGAACCCTGCAGAGGCTTCTGGCAATCAAAATACCATTTCCCTCATTTCTATCTACAAATAAATCTGAACCTTCTTCCTGGGCATCAGCATTAGTCTGAGCCTTAAGAACTAATTGTGACAAACTAGGAATGACAGTTTTTACAGAAGGATAGACCCTATGCCATTTTCTTTTGCCAGTTGATTTATGATATGAACCTTGTTTTTCTTGAGGTTCCAGGTCACAGAAGACCTCGATAAGAATGGAATTTTTTTTCAAAGTGTGGCTCAAGTGCTCAATTTGCCTCAACCAGTTGTTCAAATTTCACAAGTTCACCATCAGATAAATTCACCCAGCTTTCTGCAAAGGAAAACGTGGGAATCTGATTATTTTAGAAAGCTGCCTAAACCTTATCATTAGCATTATTCCACACATTTTCTCTCTTGAAGCATCATATATGACTTAGCAAGGGTTGTCAAAGTATTTCCTTTGCTTTTCAGAGGGTTTTATAAAGTCCCTCATCAATAAACACTTTGAGCAATGCATTATGAACACACATCAGCATGGATTGAATCTTCTGGAGCATAGCATCAGTAGCTCCTGTTGCTTTATTTAAGGTGTTCCATAGGGGATGATTAATCCTTGGAACTGTCCAAATAATGGTATTTCCAACAGGGGGGAGGTTTTGCTGATTCTGCCACAAATTATTTGGACACAGCATTTTTGTAGATCTTTTCAACTACTTTTTTTGTGGACTAGGAGAGTCAGCACTGGACCATTGATTTCACTGACATGGAAAATTTGCAGAAAGGTTGCATTGTCATATGCATTGTGATTTTCCTGTCAATATATTCATATACGTTTTTATAATGGATCACTGGTACAATATACTCAACAAAAGGTAAATGCAGACCACTGTGGTACACATTTGCACATCAGTCTAGCACATCTGTTCACCCCTTGCAAGGATTATCTCTGCAAGAGCTGTTGCTCCTGCAAAGTTCAGAGCACCTGGGGGTTGCAGGCATCAGAGATTTTTCTTTTTTCTATTTTCTATGGAGCAAAAAGCATGTCAAGAATAGCAAGAAGTGTGTCAGGTATACAAAATTGTTTTTTTCTGCTGAGGGGTGCAACACAGGGGTGTAATGTTTGAGTGTGCGCAAATTGGTTTGCAGAAAACAGATCGGGTGCTGGGGTGACTCTGCTTTTTCTCCTTCTTGCACTTCAACCTGAAAATTAGACTTTTTTATTCCCCTCTCTTTTGATATTCTTTGTTTTCCTTTTTTCCCCACGGTGCAGTTTTAATGTTCTTTCTGCCTGTTCAGGTGCACAAATGCAGCTGAATCTGCTGGGAAAGAATTCAACACAACCTCAATTTTGTTTTTTGGCTTTGATTTTCTTGCCATTTTCTTGACTGGGAGAGAGGCAAACCAGCCTCAATTTCAAACTCACTTTATCTGGCTCATTTGCTTCTAGCAGAGCTGTAATCTTGTTGCTTCTGTGGCTATCTATTTTTGAATTTATTCCTGACCCACATTGTCAGATTCTAAAAATCTGATTTTTGCTTCTAACCTAGCAGAAGAGCTTTCTCAACCCTTGATTAGGGATTCTTTCTCTTTTAGTTGGGGTGGGAATTCTCAGAAATAAATTTTAGGTTCCCTTCCAATGTATCCCTTTTGGACTTTTAAACACCAAGGAATTTCCAATTCAATATTCTTCAAACATTTGTAAACCAAATTTCTTTCAAGTATTTTTCACCAGGTTAAATACTGCAAACCTTTTTTGGACTTCTCCGAAATTTTCCAGATACTGCAGATATTTTTCACAGGCTTATATCTCAACCTCTAATTCTTGTTTCCAGGCTCAAAGAATCAAACCCCTTCTGTTCTTTTGGATTTTTCAGGGATCACACAGGAAAAGCCTTATCTCTTTTTACCTTAGGAAAATAGACAACCTTTTACTTTTCATCAGGTTTAAGCAAGCAAACCTTATTTTTCCCAGAAAAAAACCCTTTGCTTTTTCCCAGGCGTATAAGCAAGTAAACCTTTTTTCCAAAGTGGGAACTTCTGCAGTTCAAGATCCATTAACAAGTTACAGGAAATTTAACAGAACTTGTCCAAGGTAAATTTTTCTTCAAATCTTCCAGAGATTTTTGTACTCACTCCTTGGGTTCCTTGCAAGATTTCCTGATGTCTGTTGTTGGTCAAATCTTGAAATGAGGTATTTTTGATCCTCTGTTATTGTGGTTTTCAAAGTTTTAATTTTAACTTTCAAAAATATTCACGCAAATCCACACTGGCTCAAGACTTTTCACTTCCACACTTGACCAGACTTTTCTTGCAAAATTTTTAAAGTTCTCTCAACTTCAACTTAGTGAGAGGGTGACTCACCCCCCTCAAAAACAAAATAAAAACACACATCAAAAACTACCTGACTGCCCCAATTTTGTTGTCCTTACCCGGTTGCTGATGTATTTATGAGAAATATATTTAGTCATCTACTGGAAAGAACTGAATCACTTTTGTGGCTTCAAGTACCTCTATTCAACTCACAAAACACACACAAGGTTATCTGCATACAATTCTCAAATATACAAGACTAGACTTGACCATCACACAGACTAGAAAGTATATCTATTCAGAGTATTGGGAACTTGAGAATTCTCTGAATATAAACTCCAGGTTAAACCAGCTAGTTGGATTGGCTTGGAGGAATTCTCTATTGTTACTTTACCAGGTCAATACTGCTCAAGGTTCAGAACACAAATTCCCAGATCCTAGAAGAGGATCCTCTTTATATAGCTCAAGTGCCCAGATACATGGGGGGACAGGGGTAACACATTCAACCTGACCCACAGTTGCATGACACTATCAATATAAAGGGATGGGGTCAATCTGACTTCTGTGGAGGAGAATCATTCCACAGAGAAATGGGGGAGGTAGCTGTTACTTTCCCATCTAGACAAAAGGGGACCATGAGGAAATCTGCACTTGGTGCAAAACCTGTCACTCACAGAAAGAGTGAAAACATGCCAAATAGACTTTTCAGCACAAACAATAATTATAGTGTTGTCCCTGCTGTTGTAATCTGAGATTTCACACAATAGCTACTAACCACAGACTACAAGGAAGTGAGTCACTTGTGTGGCTTCAAGTACTTTTATTACTCTTTCAGAAACACACACAAGGCAATAAATACAATATCCAAATATACAATACAAGACTAGACAAAGGCAAGTAAGTATATCTCCAGGACTATTGGGAACCCAGGAATATTCCAAGTGCAAACTCCAGGTTAGCCAGCTAGTTATTACTTGGAATAATTCCTTCATGTTACTTTACCAAGTCTATTCAAGTCAAGGTTCAGAACACAAATTCCTTCATGCAGGAAAAGGATCCTGTTTAAATACATTTAGAACATAGATACAGGTAGGAACAGGGGGAACACAATCAGCATGTCCTGACTTGCATGACCCCATGATTGTGGGTCAATCTAACCTCCATGAGGCAGGATCATTAGTCACAGAAACAGGGGAGGAAATTTCCATCAGTATTCCACCAAGTAAAAGAGGGTCATGAGGAAATCTGAACTTGGTGCAAGAACTGTCACTCAAAGGAAAAAGTGAATACATGCCAAATAGACTTTGCAGCTAATGTAATAATTACAGGTTACTGCATTACAAGGTATTTGGCTGAGACATTTCTTTGGGAAGAAAGACACCTGCAGGGATTTTCTCCTTCTAGGAAAAATGCCTGTATTCTATGAATGGTAAAATGAGCAGAAAGCAATAGCTAATGGAAGACGGTTGATCTTGCTATTGATTTGAGAGAGTGCACAAAGTGTGCTCTCTTATGAGTAAATTTAACCCTTGGCGTTGGCGCAAATTTTCCAAGTGACAAGAGTCACGCGTACAATGGGTGCGAGAACGCGGGTTGCGGGGGTCGCAAGAACAAGGGTGAGGGGTAGACAGTTGATGCAGTCAACTGGCGTACAACCGCACGGGTCGAGGGGGAGAACAACGATGCCAACGGGGCATCGTTGTACTTTTCCCAACGCTCAACAAGGACAAGTGGGGTCTGAGCGATGCAAATTGCTCTTCTCCTTTTCACTCGTTTTTTCCTCTTGTGCTCCCTGTTTCCCACACAAGTTCTTTTATACCCTTAATTCCCTTTCCCACTCTACAGCTCTTTCTTCAGAAATATTTTTATAAATTTTTATTCTTATGTGTTTCTGGGGAATTCGAGATTTGCAAGAGTGTTTTGGTTATTTGGAAAGTGAAACTCAGTTGTTCTCTTTC
The DNA here is from genome assembly GCA_905338405.1 of Notodromas monacha. NCBI lineage: Eukaryota > Metazoa > Arthropoda > Ostracoda > Podocopida > Cyprididae > Notodromas > Notodromas monacha. The sequence goes on from CAJPEX010000606.1 coordinate 23,007, forward strand.
TAGGCTTGCTTGCCTTCTTTATTTTCCACACAGCAACTAATTTGATCTTCAAATTTCTTTTTTCCAAACTCGATGCAACTTGTGCAGAGTTCAACTGGTCCACGATCACTTCTTCCACAGCAGTGGATTGCACTTGGGATTTGGAGGACTGGGAGATGTGTCTGCGACCTATTTTGGCATTTTACACTCACTATTTTAAGAAGGTTCTAGAACCCTGCAAAATTCAACTTGATATGAAAAAGAGCTTTTTTACTTTTAGTCCCTGTGTAAGAGACAAAGCAACTCTTAACACTCAAGTGGAGTGCTTTGGTGCCACAATAAAAATCCCGAGATTGTACACCCTACTGAGTCTTGACACAAACCCACAAGTTTCAACAGTTTATTTTGACAGGGTTTAAAACTGCAGAAAAAACCCTTTAGTTATTTTTAGCTTAATCACAAAAATTCCTTCAACAGTTATTTTGTTCCTGGGCCAAAACTGCACAAAACCCTCAAGTGATTTTAAAGCTTAATCACTAAACTCTTCCAACAGTTATTTTGCTTTCCAGGGTCAAAACTGCGCAAAAACCTCAAGTGATTTTAAAGCTGAATCACTAAACTCTGTCAACAGTTATTTTTGTCAGGCTAAACTGTTCAATACCCTTTTTGATGTACTCACCAGATCCTTGGCTCCTTGGCTGGGTAGCAGTCCAGGTCTTCTCTTGTAGAAGAATTGGAAACACTTTGTTGTGACTATTTTTCCAAAATCTCTGAACAAGAAAGGATTTTTAATTTTAAGGAGGTGACTCACCCCCCTCAAAAAGAGAAATAAGTCTAAACTAGCCAACTGCGCCAATTTTTGTTATCCCACCAATGGAATATGAGTCAGTGAGTGGTTGATATATACATATATTTCATCCCACTCTTGTTACACATTTATGCCACACCCAGCACAATACAAGTACAATACATATATATTGAATAAATACTTCACACTCCTTTTCCTTTATTAAATACTAGAGTTTACTGATAGGAAACTCTAGGAGTCAGTTGAATAACAGAGTGCAACTCCAAATGAAATCTTCCAGCAATTCCTGTTGCTTTCTTTCACACACCCACACACTCTGAGATCTCAACTGAAACTGGACTACAGGGGTTGGGGCATCTCCTTTCAAAGACTGAAAAGAACCAGCAAGAATGATGCAATATGGGAAAATATTACATCAGGATTCCAATTTAGCTTAAGGCAAGATTGGATTCCGATTTAGCTTACAGCAAGATTGGATGTGCAGAAATGTATAGCAATCTTGCATAACCACAAAGGATTGAAATGCAACCACAAAAGGTTAGGGGTAACAAGGGAGGAGTGATTCACAGAAGCAATCTCCTCTCCTCTAGAAAATCCCATAGATCAAAAAGGGGGAAAACTCATCACCTCTGCTTCTCCAAAATTGGGGGAGCTTTGCTCTAGATGAAGTGGCATTGTCATCTTGGTGAATCAAAATGACAAAGCCTTCTCTGATTCAAAAAAGGGGGGAAACTCTCTTCTTATCTTTTTGACCACATTGATAATAGTGAGTTCGAGAATTCTGTTACCTTATTTCTAGGATAACACAAGTGAAAACAGAAACATTTTTGAGCACTTAATCAATGGGGCATGATTCAGAATATTTTTAGGAAAGGAATGCAACATTATTTTTCTGGATAACAAGAGAATAATCACTCTGCAGTGATCCTGTGAAAAAAGAGATCCACTGGGAGAGGGGCAAAAAGTGGGTCAGTTAATTAAATTTGTAGGTGAGCTGGATAATGACGCAGATCACTCTGTATTCATCCATGATGCCTTCAGACCTTTTTTTCTTTGCAAATTTCTCTTCATCTCAACACTCTTCTTTCCAGGGGAAATATCTGAGCTTCTAGAGAGACTAAATACCTTTGAATATGAAAACTATTTGATTTTGCCCATTTGTGCACATGCAAAAAGTGTGCTCTCTTTTGAGTGATACAAATCAGGGATTTTGTCCTTTCTATTAAAACACTGGTGAAGACTGGATCATTGACTTTGAATGGGGTGAATGATGGAGAACAGAATAATTTTGGAGATTATTTTGAAGTTATGTATCATGCATCCAGTCATTTTCTTCTTCAGCAGGTGGTAATACAGTAATTTACTTGCCACCTTTGTTTGGGAAAAATCCATACTTCTAGGAAGAAAAAATTGCCAGAAAGTGAAATGGTTAATCTTTTTTGATCATAGAGTGCACTAAAAATAACTAAGTATGATTGAAGCACTGCAGTCTATGCTTAAAATGGTAAATACATCCACCTGATGCTCTCAACCCATCACTGTAGTTGATGATTTGATCCACCTTCAAGCCAATCATGTACTTCCTCCTTTTTTTCTTTTTTGGATTTTGAAAAGCTTTGCAGTACCACTTGCTATTGTTTTGTTTGATTTTGAATGTATTGGCATTTTGAGATCCATAATCCCAAGTATTTGAGAAGTGTCAGCTGTGCAGTTAATGGAGAGTAAATATCAGGTAATGGTATAATTCCTGTTCTGACAATAAGTAATTTTAAATAACTGAATGGTTTTGCGTTTTTCAGGGAAACACATGATTGGCATGCATTCCACTTCAATCCACATGGAGCCAGACAAATTCTTTGTCATGCTGAGTGTCCTGAAAATGGCTTCATGACACATTCCCAATGCCATCCTTGTGCTGCAGCACCTTTATATGCTTTCTGGATGTTCATCATATTGGGAAGAGTATATGTTAGAGTGCCTGATTGATTCCCAAAATTGTGAACCTGGATTGGGGCATGGACAACTACAGTACTTTTGTGGCCAACTGAATCAAATGCCTGAGCCTCACAACAATGTCAATAACTTTTTGGATTCATATGTGCATCATACTGCCCCATCACCTCTTCACAGGTGGTGATTCAAAAGCACCATCAAGGCATGATGTCCATGGAATTATCCTTTTGGAGTAAAGCTGTAAGCAAATATTTTTTTTGTGATGGATTAAAGTTTCATGAATCCCAAAATTTGTCTATAGATGCTGGCATATGTCAAGTCTTGGCTGATATGTTCAAGTAGAACATGGACCATGCTACCAACAGTGGATGATTTTAGCTGACAAGGAATGGCATTGTGAATCACAACTTCTGGGACACATTTTCTGGCCTGAAGCATCAAAATCCCTGCTGCATTGAGCTCTTCAACCCTCCAACTCGTCTGAAGATAGTCAACTGTATTGCATCAAGAAGTGTTACTATTTTTTCATTATTCTTGCGTTCTTTTTTCCTTGTTTGTGTCTGGTGATCCATTGAATGATTAGGAATTATTCAATATTTCTCTATCTGTGTATGTCTAAAAAATGAAAACATTTTCCTGCTAATTATTCAAAGCTTGTGATCATTCATGATTCCATTTGGTTCTTATTTCCGAAAATTAGGAATTCCAACAGATTTGTTCTATGCAGGGAAACGAGCAACCACTATATTTCAGAGTTTCTGATAACCTTTCTTGGCTACAAAAAAGATGGAATTGAGGTAGTGCACATCCTTTCCATGTCTTGGCTGAAAGAAAAAATCCAAGAACCCAAGCTGTGCAGTGTCTATTAAATGAAGAAACTTTGATCACCATCAACCTTGTGACCAGAAGATGAAATTATCATGAAAGTATAAGCACCATAAACACAAAAGAGAGTTCCAAAATTTAGGAAAATCTTTGCTTTTGCTAAGATAGATTTCTTGCTAAAAAAAATTGTCAAGAAGCTCCAAGATAAAAAAATCTTAGAAAAAATTGAATTTAAAAGACAAGCCTTATCATACCTTGGGTAGTTTCATATTCACTAGGGAATACTCCAGATATGTAAGGAATAGGAACCCATCTAACTCTATTTTGAGCCTCTTCTGCTGAGATGAGAAGTATAAGTGGGTTATATTTCCAAGCACACATTTTATTATAGAACTAGTGTAGAAACCTATTTCCACTTCATTCAATTTGACTTTCCAGATTATTTTTATTATATTTGTAATTTCAAATAGTGCATGCATAACTATTCATGACACAGGGAGATGATACGCGAGATAAGATCGAAATATCAACAGCATGTTGCCAATTCAACGCTGTGAATGAAGTACACAAATCACTAAAATTGCTCAAGTCCCTCTGTTGATTGAAAATTTAAAATTCATTTTTCTGGAAAAAAGAATATCAAAATGTGGAGCACATTTTTAGCAAGCTGTATCTAACAGTAATATTTTTAAAAATGCTCACGCCAAAAGTCAGCTATGGTCATATGTTACATCAACAAAGTCATTTGAACATTAATTCTTCTTTTGCTTCTGGAAATTTGTTTCTTCACAAAAAAATGTTGTAAAAGAAAAAATATAGAAGTACAACATTCCTACTTATAGTTTGAAGCAAGGATCAATCAATTGCCGTGAATGGTCAGGTTTAGTCAGATAAATGTGGTCATTATGTAGACACATACATCCAAATATGAAGTATTCAATACATACCAATGTTTTCAATAGTGTTGTCCCTTTTTACAAAAGGACTGTGAGTTGATTATATTAATAATTTCCTTTATTACATATACTGGTACAAACAAGACAAAAAAATACAAACAGTTGAGAATACTCTTTGCTATATTTGATGAGAAATGTTTAGCCCATCTTCCCTCTCCTACAGTTCAGAATAATCTGAGTCTAATAAATGGAAATACTCCACTGAAATAGACTCTGCACAATATCAACACTATTCATTAAACAATTCACAATTCTACATTGTCACATTCGAGGAAATAGTTCAAGGAAAGGCCACTGTGAACAATTAAGATTTTCTAATCAAGAAGAAGGTCCACTCATTATTAGAAGAAGAAAATTACTTTCATTTGATGAAAGGATATTATTTAGAACAATGGATGAGAAATAATGGGAGTGCATCACTCCTCCTTCCCATCACTTCTTCTAGACAATATAGCAGGATTTCCCAGTGCTGAAATTTTATTATTAAATCTACAGGAGAGTGAAATTACTGAGGCAGTGGAAAAGGGGCATACATGCAGTATTTCCCTCTTCAGGATAACAATAAATTTAAAGGGGAATTGGTAATGGATATGAAAACCTTATAATGTCTATGTTGGAAACACAAGCTGGCTTCAGTCACATTTCTAGTTTTCTGTCAAGAAATTTGCAGCGCAATGATAAACTCTATATGCAAGGATAAGCCTCATCAGACATGTTGGAATTCCAAATAATTGCAAAAGTTTGAATCTGAAGGGCTTGTTCACAGTGGAAGCTTGATGAACATCAGGACCCCTATATCTTGCAAAGCCTTCCATGGTTACTCCATTTGGGCAGACTTTTTTTGATAGATCTTCAACAGTTCCAACCCAACTGCCACTTGTTTGGAAATGCATCCTTCCCAGCAAGTATGGTGTCAAAGGCACATCTGATTGAGAGCTTCCTATATCAGATAAATGGATAACCGTAATGGGCAAAATGAAAATGCATTTTCCCCAACCTGCTTAATAATAACACTGAAGCCAAATTTCATATCATGGCCATTTTCATAAATCTTCACAAATTGCCAGACATTTTCCAGAACTCCTTACATGAGTTTCAGAATAGGTCTTGGAGCTTTTTTACAGTAAAATGTCTGATTTTATCTTCAAAAAGCCATTACATCATGCCGAAAAAACAGAAAACATTATAATCTTTAAATGAATGAATGAACAGAAAGCATCATTTTCCACTTTTCAGTGGTCCCAAGGTTTAATCAATATTCCCACATCGAAATCCTCTCCCCACTCAACCCAAATAAATTAAAATGCATAACTCCAGAATGGGAAACAGAGACAAATATCTACTGAATATTGATTTGATATATGTCTGAGATCATCTATGGTGGACTAATAGCCACATTTGAAAAATATACTGAGCATGATAAGATCTGTCATATTTTCAGATCCATTTTTTCCATGTTCCTTACCTGAAAGCTGAAAGTGAAAAGTATATTCATTGCTCCTTCAAGATTAAAAATTTTCACGAAGGAATTTCTGCAAACTTTCACCACCCAGCAGGAATAACATACTTGTTCACACAAAATCTTTTTTCTTTCTTCTGTAGTGCGTTTTTTTTACAGTAAAATTCATTTTCCGTTATAAATCTTATTCAATGGTCTGAAACAAAGCTTACTGCATTGAAAAATAGCCCCTTTTTTAATAACTTCTGCAATCAAACTTTTTGGAGTCAGGTGAGCATATTACAATGAAATCAAATTTCCACAACATTTGACAACATCCAGCAAAAGGAATGAAATTTTCAAACAGCAGGTTCCGCTCAGCAGTCTAAAATGGTTGGCCACAATAATTAAGCTTCTTTGAGATAGGCATATCCTGTCCAGGATTGGGGTGGGCCGTTGGTCATGTTCAGCCAGGTGTTTCAGCAGCAATTATTCCTCAGGACTGCTGGAACAAAAGAATAATGGTTTGTGGGAACATCACAGCACCACCCCACCCACTCACTTGTTGTGGAAAAAAAAAACAAAGTGATCATGGGGAAAAAGAGGCATGGACCAGGTGAAGGAGACTCAGACGTGTGGCAACTGTTGACTAGGACACAGTCGTGTGAGGGCTGGTGCAGAGTCAGTGAGCCCCGGAAATGTTGTGCAGCATTGTGTATACTGGTGGGTTGAGAATTGTATCATGCAACCCTGTGCCATAGGTGAAATTTCATTTTGAAGTAGGATATGGATTTTTTTATTGCAGTGACATTCACCATTGTGGAATTTGATTGTTTTATGCATTTTTTCAACCTTTCTGTGTTTTACATAAAGGTTGGCAATTCTGTGTTTTACAGCTATCTGAGAACTGAGTGAGAAGTGAAAGTGGAGTAGTGGACTAGTCAAGAATTGCATTGCCTGCAAAAATGAGCTCTTCTACTTGTTCCCTTGATTGTTCCCAGGGTTTTTATGCTTGGTTTTAGAGTGGTTACCCAGGTTTCCCAAAACAATTTCTGTTTCTCATAGTTTTTAATATTTTGTTCTAGAACTGCTTTTCTGGTAGCAGAGGAAGGATTTGTTGTATTATCACTCTACTCTTTTGAATTGAAAATGCTTAACTCCTTTTCTGCAATGCAGACTTTTATCTCACTCAACTGATCTTGGTATAGTCAGTGAGGGCTAGAAGTCTAGCAGTTTTAGAATCAACATCAGACATTTATCTGTTTACTTTTTAGACCAAAAACAAAATAATTTTTTTTACTCTGAATCCACTAAATTGTTCAGAAGAGCTATATCTATTTGCTCTGGGAACTCTTCTGGGATATCTCCTTCTCTAAGAAAGTTTTCTGAGGCTTCCTGAAGAGGAATTTTGTAAGTAACCACTATAAATAAGACAAGCACCTTTTTCCCTCCAATCTTTCAAATTCCCTTCTTCCTGATAGTTTTTCTTTAGATAATCTTGGTGGTGTATCTTTGTATTGATCTTTTTTTGGGAAATTTGAGTTTGATATAGTTCCATCTGCTTTTCTTCTAAGATGGGCTGTCAGGTAAGCTACCTTGGGGGCCTTTGGGTTCCTGGGGAGAGGGATGCCTAATAAATTGCAATTGTCCCCTTGCTCTCAACAGTAATATTAACATCAGGTGTAGGAATTAACAATGGAGCCATGATTATGTGCATCAAAAAGGACAAAGTTTTTGATTTTTTTTGGAGTGTGACACAAAATGTCACACTATGCACTTTTTTTAACATTGTGCTAGTTGCTAAGGTTGCGCTGTTTTGCAGACCCTGCACTGCGTCACGCTTGACCAATTTTTTTGGCGCACTATGCCAGGTGGCTTTTCAGGCAAGTATTTTCTGCACTTGTTTTTTCTTCCTTTCCCCCCTAGCCAAAGACTCTTTTTTAAATCCCAATCGTTATGTTTGCAGTGTTCAGCAATATTACAAAAAAATCCACACAGTATTTTCTTTGGCGGAATTTGCCCTTATATTTTCCACAAAATTCACAACAAAGAAAAATTCTTTTTAGGCTCAATTTACCATTTCCAATTTTTGGCGTAATTTGCCTTTTCAGATTTTACAAAAATAAAATTCTCACACATAAAAATCCCTCTTGGCATAGTTTGCCTCTTTAATATTTTTACAGTGCTAAAAATACTTTCTTGGTGTGACTCACCAATTTTCTAAATTAAAAATAGAATAGTTTTTTTTTTGGCATGGTTTGCCTTTTTGTCATATTTTTAAATAAAAACAACACTTGTTCACACACTTGTGTTCCAAAAGATGAAGAACAGTTTTTTTCACTTTTTTAAACCTAGGAAACTTTTTGCTCTATGGATTTTTTTTGGAAGATATTTTGTGCATCTGTATACTTTTGGATTTTAAATTACTGCAGATCCTAGAGATCTCAAAAATTCAAAAACTTGTGTTTTTGTTGAGTCTTCAAATACCTGTGATCAAGGGGTAATAAGAAACCATTTAAAAACCAAGTGGGCTTGCTTGGTGAAAATCTTTTTCAGCAAAGACCCAAACAAAAATCAAATAAAATTCAAACACTCAAAAAAATATACAACAGAAAAACACAGAAAAATATTTCTTTGCAACTATACTGTTCTCTCAGAACCTGTATCAGTTGTCTTTTGAACTTTTTGTTTCAAACCCATTTCCTTTTTGCTTGGATCAGGAATAACCAATATTCTCACTTCTTCTTAGGCTTGAGAATAACCTCCCAATTTATTTTTAGCTTAACAATAACTTTCCAATTTCTTTTCAGATCAAGAATAACTATACTTCTATACTTCTGGCGCAAGAATAACCCTTTTTTTCTTTTCAGCTCAAGAATAACCACACTTCTTTTTCTGGTTCAAGAATGACCCTTTTTTCTTTTCAGCTCAAGAATAACTAAACTTCTTTTTCTGGCTTGTTGTCCTTTCTCTTACAGGACTGTGAGTCAAGAAATAAAGGAACACAGTCCTTATTTCTGGTTAATATACTTTATTTGACACTCTCATCCAACTCAGACATTCAATGCAACACAAGTATGAAATACAAGAACACAAATATACAAGTTGAGCTTTACCTTAAAATAAATAGGATTGAGCTTTACCAATGTTAAAGTGCATGGAGTTTACTTTTAGAGGCTTGGATGAGAACTCTCTTGATTTCACACCAAGCACAGGTACTTGAACCTGTTCACCAGGAAGGGGAAAAATGGGGGGGGGGGGAAACAATTATTGTAACCCTAATGATAGAAAACCTTGCTCTGTGAAATGCTCAGAATGGAATTGCTCACAACGTGAAACACATTTGTTATGTTCACACATCAGCAATAATGACCTGATAGAACAAGGGCGTGAAGCATGAATGTCACTTCCATTAATTGATGAGTTGTGCCTACCAGGATACGTTCTAACTATTACCAAGATAACGAGCAACATTTTACATGACGTTAAAAGTTACCTTAAAAATTACTGAAGAGTAGTGTCTTTTAACACCTCTGAAAAGAACGAGATCGATAAAGGAGAAAAGATTGTTTCTTTCAAAAAGGGTTTCTAGGAAAGTTCTAGAAGGGCCTTTCTGAAAGTTACTGTATTTTTAAGATAACAAACTCACCCCGCACAATAAAAAAAGGTTCCATCCTTTTATGAAAGTCAGCAGAATTTCTTGTTCACTTGGTTCACACTCTGAGTCACGTTGTCACGAGATAAAAGGTAACGGTTTAGAAAGTCTTGGGTATTTCCGAAAAACCCTTACCGTTAACAATAATGGTTTGGAGTCCTCATTAGTAGCATGGATCCAACAGATGTTTGGATCAAGAAGAATGATAATATCTTCTTCTAGAAGATTGAAGATAATATCTTCTATATATATAAAATACTTGGCTGAACCAAGCTCTTCAAAAATCTGACTGATCCTGGGTAAAGGATGAGGATCAGTGATGGCATGGTCATTCAATCTCCTAAAATCCACAACCATCCTCCACCCTCCATCCTTCTTCTTCACCATGAGGGTTGGACTGTTATAAGGTGATTTGCTAGGTCTTGCAATTCCCTGATACAAAAGTTCACACACAAATTCTTCTGGTAAAGGCCTCATTCCAAAAGGAATAGGATAATGCCTTGTGTAGATTGGAACTTTGGTATCTGGAGGAATATCTGCCTCATAGATTTCACAGAGGCCCAGTTGATCAGCCTTTTTGGCTAGAATATTCTGATATTTGATCTACAGGGCTCTGGTCTTTTCTATCAGGTGATTAGGACATTCAGTTGATTTCAAATTTTGTTCAATTAATTGCCTGTTACTTAGATCTTCCTCTTTCCCATGAATATTTGTTTTGTCCAGAGTAGGACTGGGATTTTTGGAACTGTTTTTCCTAATATGGTGGATCTTTGAAGACTCAGAGAAATGGACAGAACCAAAAGTAAGAGTCATCCTTGGAGAAATTTCAATGGGTTCATCTGTCAGATTCATACAGAGAACTGGTAAAGTTCCATTGGAAATCCTAGAGAGACTTCTGGCTATCAGTACCCCATTTTCTTCACTGGTATGCACATAGATATCTTCTCCTTCATGTCTTGCCCCTCTCAAAGAAGGCTTTGCTTTTATGAGCAACTGAGACATGCTTGGAATATATATCCTTGTGTTTGGGTACAGCCTGAATTCCATATATCCTTTGGAGATGTGATGATTTGTGGAATTTCAATCTTTCTAAGATTCCATTTTTCAAAGGATCTGGAAAAGAAAGGAATTTGTTTATCCTTCAGAAGAAGGTTCTGGGATCTGTAGTCAATCAGGGCTGAAACCTGATTCAACACATCATTTCCTAGGATCCCTTCAAAATCAGAATTTTCTAAAGGAGACTCCAACAGAGAAAATGGTAATATCCCAGAATCTGTTGAAATAATTGTGGAATCAATTTTCCCTTCCACAGAAATATTTTTCCTTCCAAAGTGGAAATGGAAGTGCGGGTAGGAGCTGGAGAAACATCAGATTTTAGAACAGAATATTTGTTTCCAAAACTCTGTTCCCATCATTCTCCTTCTATCTGATCAATTGCTTCGGATTCAGTCTGCCTATTTTTCCTGTAACTCTGCTGCACGTAATGTACGCGGTGTCCTCTCCTATCTCTGCTCACGCTTCTGCTTGTGCTCCTGCTTCTACTCCTATCACTGGATTATCCCTCTCCAGGTGTTGAATCCCTTCTTCTTGTTGGTCACAAAATACTTGTAGGAGTTGGACTCCTATTTCTAGGGATTGGACTTCTGCTCCTATCACCTCCTTTCTTCTAATTTTTCTTGTTCAGATGTTTATTTTCTGCCAGCCTGATATTTTGCTTGGGCAGATAGCCTCTCAAAGTCATTGGACAGTCATTTTTGTAATGATCTTTGCCCCCACAATTCCAACAGCAATTTGCAGAGAGATGACCTGGATCCATGCCCTGTGGGCAATTAGGATACCAGTCTCTCCTTGGTTGTTCAGGAAATGGTTTAGGAGGAGGTTTCTTAAATGAAACTGAACAACAAAGAAAAATTCTTTTTAGGCTCAATTTACCATTTCCAATTTTTGGCGTAATTTGCCTTTTCAGATTTTACAAAAATAAAATTCTCACACATAAAAATCCCTCTTGGCATAGTTTGCCTCTTCAATATTTTTACAGTGCTAAAAATACTTTCTTGGTGTAACTCACCAATTTTCTAAATTAAAAATAGAATAGTTTATTTTTTGGCATGGTTTGCCTTTTTGTCATATTTTTAAATAAAAACAACACTTGTTCACACACTTGTGTTCCAAAAGATGAAGAACAGTTTTTTTCACTTTTTTAAACCTAGGAAACTTTTTGATCTATGGATTTTTTTGGAAGATATTTTTTTGCATCTGTATACTTTTGGATTTTAAATTACCGCAGATCCTAGAGATCTCAAAAATTCAAAAACTTGTGGTTTTTGTTGAGTCTTCAAATACCTGTGATCAAGGGGTAATAAGAAACCATTTAAAAACCAAGTGGGCTTGCTTGGTGAAAATCTTTTTCAGCAAAGACCCAAACAAAAATCAAATAAAATTCAAACACTCAAAAAAATATACGACAGAAAAACACAGAAAAATATTTCTTTGCAACTATACTGTTCTCCCAGAACCTGTATCAGTTGTCTTTTGAACTTTTTGTTTCAAACCCATTTCCTTTTTGCTTGGATCAGGAATAACCAATATTCTCACTTCTTCTTAGGCTTGAGAATAACCTCCCAATTTCTTTTTAGCTTAACAATAACTTTCCAATTTCTTTTCAGATCAAGAATAACTATACTTCTATACTTCTGGCGCAAGAATAACCCTTTTTTCTTTTCAGCTCAAGAATAACCACACTTCTTTTTCTGGTTCAAGAATAACCCTTTTTTCTTTTCAGCTCAAGAATAACTAAACTTCTTTTTCTGGCTTGTTGTCCTTTCTCTTACAGGACTGTGAGTCAAGAAATAAAAGAACACAGTCCTTATTTCTGGTTAATATACTTTATTCGACACTCTCATCCAACTCAGACATTCAATGCAACACAAGTATGAAATACAAGAACACAAATATACAAGTCGAGCTTCACCTTATAATAAATGGGATTGAGCTTTACCAATGTTAAAGTGTATGGAGTTTACTTTTAGAGGCTTGGATGAGAACTCTCTTGATTTCACGCCAAGCACAGGTACTTGAACCTGTTCACCAGGAAGGGGAAAATGGGGGGGGGGGGGAAACAATTATTGTAACCCTAATGACAGAAAACCTTGCTCTGTGAAATGCTCAGAATGGAATTGCTCACAAAGTGAAACGCATTTGTTATGGTCACACATCAGCAATAATGACCTGATAGAACAAGGGCGTGAAGCATGAATGTCACTTCCATTAATTGATGAGTTGAGCCTACCAGGATAACAAGATTGATAATGGTTCTATTGCTCGTTGTAAAATGTACTGCAATTTTCAATGGAATTTTTAATGACTTCTCATCACAGAAAATTGTGGAGACTTTTCTTGCTCTAGCTATTTCCTCTTTTCTAACTTTCTTTCAAAAAGGGTTTCTAGGAAAGTTCTAGAAGGGCCTTTCTGAAAGTTACAATATTCTTAAGATAACAAACTCACCCCGCACAATAAAAAAAGGTTCCATCCTTTTATGAAAGTCAGCAGAAAAAGAACAAGTGAACCAAGTGTGAGACTCAGTGCAACAGTGCTCTATTTTCCATTGCCAAATCTTTCAGAACCCATAAAGGCTTTTTGGGAATGGCAATTGTTATTACCAAACCTCAGGAGTAATCAGGCATGGATCCAACAGATGTTTGGATCAAGAAGAATGATGATATCTTCTTCAAGAAGATTGAAGATAATATCTTCTATATATATAAAATACTTGGCTGAACCAAGCTCTTCAAAAATCTGACTGATCCTGGGTAAAGGATGAGGATCAATGATGACATGGTCATTCAATCTCCTAAAATCCACAACCATCCCCACCCTCCATCCTTCTTCTTCACCATGAGGGTTGGACTGTTATAAGGTGATTTGCTAGGTCTTGCAATTCCCTGATCCAAAAGTTCACACACAAATTCTTCTAGTAAAGGCCTCATTCCAAAAGGAATAGGATATTGCCTTGTGTAGATTGGAACTTTGGTATCTGGAGGAATATTTGCCTCATAGATTTCACAGAGGCCCAGTTGATCAGCCTTTTTGGCTAGAATATTCTGATATTTAAGCAACAGGGCTCTGGTCTATTCTATCAGGTGATTAGGACTTTCAGTTGATTTCAAATTTTGTTCAATTAATTGCCTGTTACTTAGATCTTCCTCTTTCCCATGAATATTTGTTTTGTCCAGAGTAGGACTGGGATATTTGGAACTGTTTTTCCTAATATGGTGGATATTTGAAGACTCAGAGAAATGGACAGAACCAAAAGTAAGAGTCATCCTTGGAGAAATTTCAATGGGTTCATCTGTCAGATTCATACAGAGAACTGGTACAGTTCCATTGGAAATCCTAGAGAGACTTCTGGCTATCAGTACCCCATTTTCTTCACTGGTATGCACATAGATATCTTTTCCTTCATGTCTTGCCCCTCTCAAAGAAGGCTTTGCTTTTATGAGCAACTGAGACATGCTTGGAATATGTATCCTTGTGTTTGGGTACAGCCTGAATTCCATATATCCTTTGGAGATGTGATGATTTGTGGAATTTCAATCTTTCTAAGATTCCATTTTTCAAAGGATCTGGAAAAGAAAGGAATTTGTTTATCCTTCAGAAGAAGGTTCTGGGATCTGTAGTCAATCAGGGCTGAAACCTGATTCAACACATCATTTCCTAGGATCCCTTCCAAATCAGAATTTTCTAAAGGAGACTCCAACAGAGAAAATGGTAATATCCCAGAATCTGTTGAAAGAATTGTGGAATCAATTTTCCCTTCCACAGAAATATTTTTCCTTCCAAAGTGGAAATGGAAGTGCAGGTAGGAGCTGGAGAAACATCAGATTTTAGAACAGAATATTTGTTTCCAAAACTCTGTTCCCATCATTCTCCTTCTATCTGATCCATTGCTTCGGATTCAGTCTGCCTATTTTTCCTGTAACTCTGCTGCACGTAATGTACGCGGCGTCCTCTCCTATCTCTGCTCACGCTTCTGCTTGTGCTCCTGCTTCTACTCCTATCACTGGAGTATCCCTCTCCAGGTGTTGAATCCCTTCTTCTTGTTGGTCACAAAATACTTGTAGGAGTTGGACTCCTATTTCTAGGGATTGGACTTCTGCTCCTATCACCTCCTTTCTTCCAATTTTTCTTGTTCAGATGTTTATTTTCTGCCAGCCTGATATTTTGCTTGGGCAGATAGCCTCTCAAAGTCATTGGACAGTCATTTTTGTAATGATCTTCCGGGGGTGTTAAGGTTGTCGTTAAACGTCTCTCTACTGGACCTAGGTACGGGACACCCGTTAATCCTATGGTCAGAGAGGAACCAACAAGTCCTTTACCAAATCCTCCTCCAAAGAATTTACTTTGACCTCTATTAAATTAATTAGTGAGGGGATAAACACCATAATCTTCATCTCTGTCTCTGTCTCTTTTGGTTGAAATCAATTGTTCCATGCCACCAGCCATCTCTATGACTTGTTCAAAAGTGGTGGGAAACACATGGAATTTGTCATAAAGACTTTTTCTTAACCCTTGCATAAAATAGGTCATCATCACATTTTTGATAATCCTTTTTTCTCCTTGCTGTAAAATCAATTCTTCCCTGAATAAAGGATTCTTTGTGATTGTTGAAGTCCCATCTTTCAACTTAATCACTTTTAGCTCAGTTGGAGCTTCTCCAATCATTTGCGTGCCAATTTGGCAAATTCTAGCTGTAAAATCAATTCTTCCCTGAATAAAGGATTCTTTGTGATTGTTGAAGTCCCATCTTTCAACTTAATCACTTTTAGCTCAGTTGGAGCTTCTCCAATCATTTGCGTGCCAATTTGGCAAATTCTCGTAGCAAAATCCCTGACCTTCTATTGAGGCCTTGCTTTGTTGCTTGAAGCTTTTTAATTCCTCCCAACATTAACCTATCTCCATATTCCTTCTTTAGAGCCTGGATACCAATAATCCTTGTCCAACAGGTCTGGGATCCCCCGAATAAAATCCCTAGCTGTTCCCTTTAGCTTTCGCAAGAGCAAAGATTTTAGTTGGTTATTGGAAACATCACAATCATTGAGTGATAGCTTAAAAATGCTCCACCACTCCACCCAAGGCTGATCATCTTTTCCCTCAAAATACGGAATTTGGCTGAGGATGGCTTTGGTGGCTTGAATGCCTCCCCTTGCTCCATCCTCTCTACTGGGTTTAATCCAATAAAAGTGAGTTTGTGAGGCACTTGGAAGCTCTATTTGATCCAAGGAAATATCTCCACAAAAAATGCATTCCTTTAAACCAATTAGTTCATCCAAGGCCCTCTTCTTTTTCTCAGCCTCTTTTCTGTCATGCTGTGATAATAATTCAGCCTGGGCATCATCAATTTGTGCTGTTGATTCTTCCAGCTGTTCTATGCTGGGCTTTCAGGTATTCACCCATGTTTCCAAATAAACCTTTTTCTTGGTGTAATTTAGGATATTACTATCCAAAACCAATCCTCTGTCAGATGTTGGGGGATCACCTTTTTTCCTCATTGCAGCATTCAACTGTTTCTCAACTGTGTCCAATAACAGTTGGATCTCCCTGAGCTGCTCTCTTGTGTCCGTCAGTTTCAAGATAAAATCCATCTCTTCCATGGACACTGAACTGCCCATTATTATTCTTTCTAAAACAAAAATCTTTCCTTCCTAATGTTCCTCTCCTATTTTTCCCACTAGTGTGACGTGCCTCTTATTTTCAAGTGATCAAAATGCGACCTACGTGCGCGCCGATGTTTTTTGCAAGTCAAGAAAAATAAAAGATTCTGACAGAAAGAATTTGCATTCCCTATTTACTCGTAACCAAATTGTGGGTTCCTTTCCCCTTTATTTATGTTGACAAGGAAAAATAAAATATCCCACTCCTAACAGAATTGACAAAAATAGAGAATTCTTCTCTCTCTTTTGATTTCTAGTCAATCCTTTTCTTCTTGCTGTTAAATAAAAGGAGAGTCTTTCAGAATTTTAAACTCTAGTCAAAAATCAATGAATTACTCTTGATCAAGGAGCAATAATTTCTTTTTACACTGAGAGATTCTGAGAGAATATAGAAATCACTTCACACTGCCTATTTCCTTGCAGTAAAATATCTCAATTCATTTTCCAGGCAAATTAATAAAAAACCTTTTCTGGTTTTGTTCCTAGGCTTCACCAGGCAACCTTGAAGCGCTTTCCTCTGATTTTAATACCAGGCTCACCAGACAACCTTTTCCACTGGTTTCATTCCTAGGTTCACCAGGCAACCTCTAGTAATTTTCCACTTGCAAGATTTTTAATTTTCTTGAGAATTTCTTTTTCTTTTCCACCCCCGCGGATTTGTACTCACGTTTTGATTTTTGTCATCACCCTTGGCAAGTAGATTCAGCNGCTGTAAAATCAATTCTTCCCTGAATAAAGGATTCTTTGTGATTGTTGAAGTCCCATCTTTCAACTTAATCACTTTTAGCTCAGTTGGAGCTTCTCCAATCATTTGCGTGCCAATTTGGCAAATTCTTGTAGCAAAATCCCTGACCTTCTATTGAGGTCCTTGCTTTGTTGCTTGAAGCTTTTTAATTCCTCCAAACATTAACCTATCTCCATATTCCTTCTTTAGAGCCTGGATACCAATAATCCTTGTCCAACAGGTCTGGGATCCCCAGAATAAAATCCCTAGCTGTTCCCTTCAGCTTTTGCAAGAGCAAAGATTTTAGTTGGTTATTGGAAGCATCACAATCATTGAGTGAGAGCTTAAAAATGCTCCACCACTCCACCCAAGGCTGATCATCTTTTCCCTCAAAATACGGAATTTGGCTGAGGATGGCTTTGGTGGCTTGAATGCCTCCCCTTGCTCCATCCTCTCTACTGGGTTTTATCCAATAAAAGTGAGTTTGTGAGGCACTTGGAAGCTCTATTTGATCCAAGGAAATATCTCCACAAAAAATGGATTCCTTTGAACCAATTAATTCATCCAAGGCCCTCTTCTTTTTCTCAGCCTCTTTTCTGTCATGCTGTGATAATAATTCAGCCTGGGCATCATCAATTTGTGCTGTTGATTCTTCCAGCTGTTCTATGCTGGGCTTTCAGGTATTCACCCATGTTTCCAAATAAACCTTTTTCTTGGTGTAATTTAGGATATTACTATCCAAAACCAATCCTCTGTCAGATGTTGGAGGATCACCTTTTTTCCTCATTGCAGCATTCAACTGGTTCTCAACGGTGTCCAATAACAGTTGGATCTCCCTGAGCTGCTCTCTTGTGTCAGTCAGTTTCAAGATAAAATCCATCTCTTCCATGGACACTGAACTGCCCATTATTATTCTTTCTAAAACCAAAATCTTTCCTTCCTAATGTTCCTCTCCTATTTTTCCCACTAGTGTGACGCGCCTCTTATTTTCAAGTGATCAAAATGCGACCTACGTGCGCGCCAATGTTTTTTGCAAGTCAAGAAAAATAAAAGATTCTGACAGAAAGAATTTGCATTCCCTATTTACCCGTAACCAAATTGTGGGTTCCTTTCCCCTTTATTTATGTCGATGAGGAAAAATAAAATATCCCACTCCTAACAGAATTGACAAAAATAGAGAATTCTTCTCTCTCTTTTGATTTCTAGTCACTCCTTTTCTTCTTGCTGTTAAATAAAAGGAGAGTCTTTCAGAATTTTAAACTCTAGTCAAAAATCAATGAATTACTCTTGATCAAGGAGCAATAATTTCTTTTTACACTGAGAGATTCTGAGAGAATATAGAAATCACTTCACACTGCCTATTTCCTTGCAGTAAAATATCTCAATTCATTTTCCAGGCAAATTAATAAAAAACCTTTTCTGGTTTTGTTCCTAGGCTTCACCAGGCAACCTTGAAGCGCTTTCCTCTGATTTTAATACCAGGCTCACCAGACAACCTTTTCCACTGGTTTCATTCCTAGGTTCACCAGGCAACCTCTAGTAATTTTCCACTTGCAAGATTTTTAATTTTCTCGAGAATTTCTTTTTCTTTTTTACCCCCGCGGATTTGTACTCACGTTTTGATTTTTGTCATCAGCCTTCGCAAGTAGATTCAGCAAACTGCAATTCTTCTTTGTTGACTTTGAAATGACTTTTTGCAAAGACGCCTGACTGATGGACTTTTTGCAAATCTTGCGCAAATTTCACACTCAGTCAAAAATACTTGGAATTTGCACACTTTCAGCCTTTCAAACTATTTTTGGACGAAAAGTTCTTCTATTTACTTTTACTTTTACTGAGGCAACTCACCCCCCTCAAAAATTTGAAAAGAAAAATGTTGGACTATCCAACTGCGCCAATTTTGTTGTCCTTTCTCTTACAGGACTGTGAGTTGAGAAATAAAGGAACACAGTCCTTATTTCTGGTTAATATACTTTATTCAACACTCTCATCCAACTCAGACATTCAATGCAACACAAGTACAAAATACAAGAACACAAATATACAAGTCCAGCTGTACCTTTTAATGAATGGGATTGAGCTTTACCAAGGTTAAAGTGTACGGAGTTTACTTTTTGTAAAATGTACTGCAATTTTTGATGGAAGTTTTAATGACTTCTCATCAAGGAAAATTGCAGAAACTTTTCTTGCTCTAGCAATTTCCTCTTTGCTAACTTTCTTTCAAAAAGGGCTTCTCAGAAATTTCTAAAAGGGCCTTTCTGAAAGTTACTGTATTTTTAAGATTACAGGCTTGAGAATAACCCTTCTGCTCTCACCTAGGCCTCAGCAGGAAACCTCTTCTGTTTTTTTCAGGTTCAAACAGGTAAAACCTTTTTCACAACCACAACTTTTTTAAACACCAGATTTTTTACCCCCTTTCTTCTTTTTCTGTTAAATTCCACAAATATTGACAACACTTAAAAAATAAATTTCTGCTCATGTTTGTTGGAGAAGAAGTTGGTTGGCAGTAATCTTTGTTGTTGTCAATCGGTTCCTTCTTCCCTGGGACATGCCAGGTTTGTCTTTGCACACAAGTTCTTCACTGTGTCAATTTTTCAAATTAGAACACTTGAGACACTTTTTGTAGATTAGGAGGGCAACTCACCCCCCTCAAAATGGATGCCAGACTACCCAGCTGTCCCAATTTTGTAGTCCTAACTTTTGAAAGAACTCTGAGTCAAATATTGTAAATACTTTCTTTATTCACCTATATTGGCGCAAGTGACAAACACAAGCAGTGAAAAATATATTCTGATCTAACTTGGGAAGAAATTGTAAGCCTATCCTCCTTCCAGCTTCAACACAGAATACACTCTGAATCTATTAAATGGTTATTCCTCATCGAAGTAGATTGTGGCAACAGCACAATATTCCACACAATATTCAACACAAACCACAACCATAAAAATGGGGCAAGAGAGGGTCAAATGTGATAAATGAAATCTGCCTGGTCATGAGTATGAAATACTCATCAAACAAAAATACTAGAGGGAAATAATTCTTTCATTTCATGAGAGAATATTTCTGGGGCAGAAGGGATAAAATCAGTGGGTGTGGCTCACTCCACCAGCCCATCACTTCTTGTGAAAAACAACGCATCTAGATTTTTTCAGTGTTGCACATTTTCCATTAATTCTAAATCTAGATTAAATTAATGAGGCAGTGGGAAAGCGGAATGCATAAAGTGTTTCCCTTTTTCCAGGATAACAACTGCTAGAGCAGAGGCATCAGTTGTCAAGATAAACCCTTGAGAGAAATCTGAAAAGGAAAGGATGGGGCCTGTGATAAGACAGAGCTGGAGATCCCCCATAGATTTCTGCTGTCCACTAGACCAATCAAAGGCAATATCCTTCATGAGAAGATTGTGAAGAGGTCTAGTCCCAATAGCAAAGTCTTTGATGTAAGATCTAAAATATCCCACAAGCCCTAAAAAGGCTTAAATTCCCATACCTTCTATGGGAATGGGGAAATTCTCAACAGCTTCAACCTCAACCAGGTTGACTTTTATTCATCCCTGACTGGTGAATAAACATAAATACTCTATCTTTCTCTTGAATAATTGACACCTGCTAAACTTGACTTTTAACTCTGCTTCATTGAGGCCTTGGCAGATATCCTCAAGATGTTTGAAGTGCTCTCCAGCATTCTTGGAATACACCTCAAAGTGTAAAATATCATCAATGTATCGTTGCCCAAACTTCCACTTGGACTTGGAAAGATTTATGCACAGTTCACAGTGATTTTGAGTAACACTTCTCCATGTGGATGTAAGGAATAAAGGTAAGCAATTCTTCACTCCTAAGGTACCTGTTCTCAGCATTGGGAGATTTAGATCATCACTGGATACAGAAAAATCTTTTCATTATTTTCAGTAACAAAGCAGTCTTTCCATTATATGACTGTATCAAATGGCATGTTTTCAAATGGTCTTGTCAAGTAGACTTATACTGAAGAAATTCTTGAAGTCCATATTCTATAGCAGTATATAGAGCATGTTCATCAAAGCAAAGTTGACATGATGAGAAGTACATTACAAGACCTGATAATGCTTATTCAGAAAAATGCTGCTAATGTGGATTCTCATTGAACCTGAAAAATTATAATAAACTGGATGAATGCTACACTGAAGTCTGAGAATGAATTTTTTGGAGTCATCCTTTGAATTCTCTCCTTGTCATGTTACAATCTTTGCTTTTTATGGACAAAATCTGGAGAGGTTCCTGCAGCAGAAATTCTGGAGGATGAAAAATCAAGTAAGTGCGCCACTAATACCACAATTAAGGCCAATTTGTGATGACAGAAGTTTTCTCCAGGAAAACATGCAGATGGAGTGGATACTAATTCCAGATGTGAAGACCTTGAGACATGATTCTCTGTGATGCTGAGAATGCTAATAAGACTGCTGACAAACCACTTGGATTGACTTTTCCTATGCACAGCCAAAAGAGAGTCTGGGAATGAGAAGCAGCAGAGGACTGCATCAAGTGTCCTTGAATAACAATCCCTTCATGGAAACAGTTTGTCCATTCAGCAAAGATGGTGATCCTGATGCAGTAAAATCCAGGTGGAATCTTCATCATGAAAACATCCACTTTTGGTAGATACTGTACTTACTCAGCATCATTATTGCATCAGATTGCTGATGATGTGTATTATGTTTCAAAGATTCCAATGGGTCCTGATACCAGGCAGGCATCTTCAAGCAAAACATCAACAACTTTTGAGCATAGAAGTTTTTGCATGCCAGAAAGGGAATTTGAAGGATTGTCTTGACAGCCATTTTCTGGGACTCATATCACGTGTCAGGCTTGAAAATCCTCCCTGCTGCTTTCCACTCTCCAATTTTGCATATCTACATTGTATTGTGTCTATTTCATCAAAATGTGTTTGTGTGTGGTTGTCCTTTTTTATTTATGTGGCTAATTGCCATGCTCATAGATGTGTGAAATTATTATTTATTTCTACAAGTGTCATTTACTGAATGTCAGAAGGTGATTGCTTGTTGCTGATGCACACTGTGCAAATCATTTATGAATTCATTTATTTCTTCTTTTCAAGTTTGAACTGGGACATTCAGCAGAAATTACTTTGAAAAATGTGGTCACCTATTTTGGTATATCAGTAATGAAGATATCTCCTTTCTGTTTTCAAAGGTGGATATGAAAATGAGCACATTTCTTTCACTTCCTGACTGCACATAAATTCTATACAGAGCATTGTGGAACCCATAGATGGAGAGAAAGACATCCTGACAACTTTGAGTCTATGCTAAAGAAATATATATCATGACATGCTTTCAAATAATTGGGTGAATGGTTGTGGTCACAGATTTTCCTGTAGATTAAAGATTCCACTGGTCTAAATAGGAAAACAGTTTTGAATGGGTATTATGAAATCCTGAAACCACTGTAGAGCTGGATGCCAATGAGTTAACCTCAGATTGACTGAAGTCTTTTTTTTTTAGTGTGACTTTTGAAACATTCCTAACAGCAACTACAAGGGTTCTAACAAAAGTTTTCGGAATGAAAATGAAGATGGCGTCTAATCAAGCTGGAAAAAAATTATTCTTTAGGGCAACCATATTCTTTGGCACAAAAAAAAATCAAAAAAAAAGCTGCAGGAAGGGTGCCTCATCTGTTGAGTGTATAGCAAAATTCTGCCAGGGTAAATTTTGAAAAAAATTGAAAAAAATTGTCAAACTGGGCTGATTTTTTTTTTGTGCCAAAGAATATGGTTGCCCTAAAGAATAATTTTTTTCCAGCTCGATTAGACGCCATCTTCATTTTCATTCCGAAAACTTTTCTTAGAACCCTCGTATAGGAACTGAAACCAGGCAAAAAATGCTGGTCCACTGCTCTAATCAAGAGAAAACAGCAGAACATACATGACTTCAATGAAGCACTCTGTATAAGTAAGGAGCAATTATTTTTGAGAATTTCTGGAATTATTTCTGAGTTCAATTTATGGAGAAAGATGACAGGCATTTTTTAACAAAGCATTCATGCACAAGAAGTAATGGAATACAGTTGCATTATTGTGACATATATGCACATTTACCATTTTGAAAAGTTCCTACAGTCCCTGTGAATTCCATATTCAAGCATTCGAAAGTAATGGCAATAAAAAGTGTTGATTCCGTTGGTTGACAGATTTGTGCTCAGGTCATTCATTACATTACTGAAATTTTAAATTAGTCAAGAGATATGCTACAGGCATTTGCTATACAGTGAAAGTCTAAATTCATACTTCCTTCCCTTTTGAATGGGCATCATATGTGCAGCTTTCTTTCTCACAGAGTTAAGAACAGGGAACTGAAGGTTGCTATTGTCATGTAGCTCAAAAATTATTTTTCAGAAATCAGTCCACAAAAAGTTTCACAGTAGTTGGAGCTTAACCATGATTTATACATGAAAAGCATGTAACTTTCAAGTTGGAAGGATTCATACTGCCTCAAAAAAATTTTTTTTTCAGAGGTTTTTATGCGAGTCTGGGTTAGGCTGGTGTTAGATAAGATTATACTGTATGTGAGGTTAGTTCAGATTAAGTCACTGTATGCACATTAATTCAATTACAGCATTAACTTCACATGAATTTAATGCCACATTCTTACTCTTCTTTTTTTTTGAATAAGCTAAAATAACCGAATATGACATAAGGTATATTATGTGATATTAGGTTTTGTTTGTTTATTCAAAAAAAAGACAAGCACAGATGTTGCAATAGAATCATATGTTTAATTACATAATCCTTGCAAAGGCATTTTCTGCTGTGCACCTCCCATGGTTATTTTCATCAAGATATCAGTAATTTATGCAACTATAAGTCATTGAGCATTGTTGCTGGAGGCAGGGATTTGATTCCAGGAGTCTCCTAATCTTACTGTACTGTGTATGTTAGGAGTCCTAGCCTTGGATGGTATTAGCCTCCATGGATGCTGGGACAGTTTTGCATACCTTCAAAGTCACCGCCACTCACTTCCACACTGACCCCTTAGAAGGCTAGCTGTCCTCCCCTCACCCTGTTCCCCATTGCCCTGAATGAGTGACTTCATGAACTGCACATGCTTGCAGACTGGAATTTAAATGTTGGAAAAGGGAGTAGAAAGAGTACAATTCAATACCTGAACTTAAGGATTCTAAATGTTTTCTTCTTGTTATTTTATGAGTAGTATTTATTCCTGGTTGCCAAAAATGTTAAACACATTTAAAGGTATTCCATCACCACTGCATCATGGTGGTGTTTGTGAATTTTACCTTCACCTGATTCTCTAGTGAGGTGACATTATGCTGGCACAATGTCTAGTGGGAGCCGCAGAACTTAGGGCTATACATTCCACACCCTTTCCAATAGGAGCCATAATCTCTCCCAGATCTACAAAACCCTGTCAGTGAGTGACTTCAGCTGTAATAGTTTAGCAGTATAATGTAGATGGTGGAATGGCTTCCAGGGCAAACAAATGCATTGAACATTTACAAGAGAACAGCTTCTTTCAAATATAAAATACAGTTCATGTCAGGTTGTGTTAGTTATTTTACGTCAGGTTAGGTTGGTTAGGCTATGTTTTGGTTTGAAAAAATATAATTGTTTCTCTACACCAAATACATCATATTCCTCTTCAAAAACATGTGCTATTCATGAAGTCACTCATTGATGGCGTGGCCGGATGGATTTGAAGTGAATAGCCATCTAGCGGAGTAGGGTGGAAAATGACATCCTGAGTTAAAACTGCACAATGGTTTGTACTTGTCCGGTGTCTGGGCGATAACTCCTTCTCATGAACTTTTTTCTGGCTGAAGAATTCGTGCCCGAAGTCATTGATGTTATTCATTGGTTGAAGTGGAACGTGGAAGTGATTGCCTTAGACCTGCAACTTGTGAGTTTTTCGATGTTGTTGATGTGACAACCGGTGTCTTCATCTGCGTAGGTTATGCCTCGGGAACATATGTGGTGATTACTTTCTTCAAAATGCATATTAGCCAAGAACATGTGGAATGAGATGCTACGTCGATTGTGCCTCGGCTTTCCATGCGTTTTTGTAGTGTGCGATAGATTTTTTGAAAATCGGTCATGACTGGTATAAACCCAGTCAATTTTACGCAGTAATCCAGAACGTCCAAATCACGTATGTTCCCATTTCATGATATTGTGTATTTGAGGACCACTGATTCCCTAAATTCTGATCACATATTGGAAACGAGGGAACATTTATATTCTTAAAGGATTATCTTAGATCTCCTAAATCTGGAGTGCGCTGAGTTCCGTTACACCTATGCATTCCACCTGAAACTGGTTCTTTCCCACAACGAAAAACGAGCTGGGTGTTTTCATTTTTCTTGAAATTCTTACTCGACCGCTCTATCCGCGCTTATATCATTTGGTCTCAGTGGTAAGAATATTTATTGATCTCCCCGGAGAAAAGATAGGACTGCCTTGCGCCAAGGTGTTGTCTTTCTTTCCCCAGTGAAAGCAGTGTTTTTCAACGGTGTCCCATCGAAATAAGTGAAATCACCGTCTCAGTCAGTTCACTGGCATGCGTATGTTACCGTGTGTGCGTTGGGTTCCATAGAGTTCGGATCTGGCGACTGTGCGTGTGCTTGCCCATTTCAATTCAGGAATTCCATCTGAGTTTCTTTTTTCGAGGTTGTATTCAGGTTATTAGCGTAAGTTAGGTGATGGATTGCACTAGTAACAGCCTCCGGCGTTTACACGTTCAACGGTTGATTCAGTTTGTCGAGCGTTTGTTTCGTTTCAAGTTCTTGACAGAAATTTCCGTAATCTTCCGTTCGATTTTTAGCTTCTTCGGCTTGTGATGTGAGATTCTACAAGTTTTGTTGGATGAAATTCGTGTTCAGTTTCTGTTTCCTTTGTTTCATCCTTGAAGTTCTGAAGTGTAACGGTGAGGAAGTGTTGGAAATGATCAAGTTTCGATACCGTTCTTCCGATTTAACATGCTTTCCTGGCATGTTTGTGCGTTTATTTTTGCCATTTGAAGGTGCTCTCATGGAAAGACGGCAATCAGCGGAGATGAAAGACCTGACGGCTTTTGCCGCTAAGAAGTGATGGAAAGGGAAGGTGGGTCGCTGAATTTGATGATCGGTTCCTGAGCATCAGTGGAGCTGGTCTCAAAAACCCGCTTGAAAAACATCGTTGGTTTCACGAATAAGGTACACCGGTTTTAGACCATGCTGGCTGGTCCCTAAGCGTGTTTCTCATAACAGAGTGGTCGCGTTTGCTCGTGTGAAGTCGGATTTCGGATAACCGGCTAAAAAATTCGAGTCCGGGAAACGTTGGGATAGGAGGAAAGAAATAATTATCAGTATATTATAGTAATTCCTGATTTTCTTGGCCTTGAATCGTCTTTTGAATGAGTTGACCCGATTCCCTTCCTTCCGAAAAGCATCCACCGACTCAGTCGCATCCTTTCGACTGATATTCTCTGCCTTCTGACCATAAAATACTTGATGGCCAAATGGTCTCCACGAAATTCCAATTCTGGAGGTTTTGAGTTATATCAAGCAAAAACTAGGCCGTAGAAGATGTTTTTGAGGAGTGTATGAACCCTTGCTCTTGGCAAAATTCGTATTCACTACCGTTTCTATTTGTTGCCATCAAAATATTCATTGAAAACTCTTCTTCAGAAGATGCAGGAAAATTTATGCTTGAAATAACATTCAATGACGTGTGTTTCGTCTGGTCTGAAACAGTTTTAACAGCTTGTGACATGAATGGAGAACTCTCACTTGAACTGGGAAGTTTTCACCTATCACGCAGTGAATCTGGAATTTTATGTGAAAGGGCCATGGGAAATGCCCTTCTTTGTTTATTTCCGTGGTACCTTGTCCAAAAGTACCTGAGGCCCAGTGGAAGTGTGGCAACCCTTGTATATGGTCAGGTTTTCCTTTGTGCTGCTCGGTTTTTTTTTTTTTTCTGGCGGAATTCAAATATTCGGCGGCAGTTCCGCGTCCACCATGTGAGCCTGAATTCAATTCTACCTGTGATGATGATTGAAGTGGAGTGTTACTGATTCAAAGTGTTTTTTAAATCACAATGAAAAAGTGGATTAGTCAAGAATTGCATTGCCTTCATAGAATGCTCTACTTCATGCCCAAAAAAGGGTTTGTTATTGTCCCAAGGCTTGCATGCTGCATCCGCACCATGCCATTTCCACAGGCTTGGTTTTCTAAACTTTAATATAACTAATCATGTGACCAAACCCTCAAAAAAAAAAATTCTGGCTTCAGGAGATAACCACCTTGCTTTTTTTTTCAGGCTTAGCAAGCAACCTCCACTAATTTTTCTTTACAGGCTCAGCAGACAACCTCTTGACCACAAGTACTAGGAATTTGAGTTACGTCTTTCTTCTTTCCCCAAAATTACTTCCGGAGAATTCTCTTTGCAAATAATACAAAACTACTCACTTTGAGAAATTCTTCCTGAATTTCTTGTTGCGGAAAAGTTTGTTGGGTTGCACATGAATAATGGAGGACAGGTGGACCAAACCTGGCAAGTATGTAAACACAGAATTATTCTCCAGAGTTGACAGCAAACAGATTTCTGAAGGTTGAGGGTTGAAAAGGGTCAAATTCTATAAGAAAGTCAAATTTTCTACAATACGTAACTTGTGATTTTTCATTTATGATATCCAGAGCAGTATTGTTCATATGTTAATTGACAAAAGTTTTCAGGCACTGACATTTAAACCCCCTCAGGCATGTGAGACCACTTGAGCCACCTTTCAAGGAATAAGTCCTCCACACCACAGCAGTCCTTGATGCAGTACTCAAGGAGGTGAACATCAGATCCTAGATCTTGCTCAAATGTACAAATGGCACCTTATGGCTACTGATAGTCATTTGAGACATTAAATGACCTCCTTAAACACATTATTCTTTGTGTAGGCCCCTGTCTCATCTTGACATGCTGTGTTACCTGTGGTGCTTGTTAATTCATGCACATTATGGTCAAACTGTTTTTTGAGATTGTTGGATGTCAAAAACTTTGATCATTTAATCTTTTAATTTAAGAAGATACCCAAAATCATGAGAACAATAAAGTGATGACAAAATTTTGTGAACAATGATTTAGTAACATTCACAAATGATCAAATGATTGATTAATTGAGTTCTGTAACACAGAAAATAAAATACATCAGGGAACACAACACAAGCACATCATTCAAACACAATAGATGATTAGCAAAGCACTGAATAAAATCACCCATAAGTGGGGCTGAATAATGATATTTTTCCACTAAAATAAATGAACCCTGAAGTGGGTTGGATTATTGTTATTCCAAGCATTTAAATGTTTGGCAATATGAGAAAATATCAAGTGCATTAGCACTATGAAAGAGAAAAAACTCTGTCCCATCAGCTTTGTCTGGGACTGGAACTGGCTGAATGAGCCAAACAACTTTCCCGCATGCTGGGCTGAAGCCCAAAAAAATGAGCACGCGTATACAAGTGAAATAGTTTCAAATGAAGGAAAAAAACCAAACCAAGTGTGCAAAATTGAGAGAAGTGGCATGCCTAGCAAGGCATGAGCACGGAGGCTGGAGGGCATGATGAAACCATGGGGGGGGGGGGGGGGGGGGGGGGGGGTGGGATGGGGGGGGGGGGGGGGGGGGGGGGGGGGGGGTGGGGGGGGGGGGGGGGGGGGGGGGGGGGGGTGCCTGTATGCATGCAGGATGCAGGTGACTTTCTCCCTCACCCATTCAGCTCTCACAGTTACCCAAAACAATTTTGATGTTTGCCTTTGAAGTACATCTTGACAGAGCAACATACATGAGCCTATGTGAGAACACTGGCTCACGTAAGTAGAAGCCCAAGTGTTTCACTGATTGCACTTGCAATTTATTGATTGTCATCCCAAAAGCAAGTTGTACAGGAAATTGCCTTCTTCTTAGTGTGAATGGCATTCTCTCTTCATCACAAATTAGTGTGATCCTTGGGATGAAAACTCTCTCTCCCCTATGTGCACAAGTAAGGATTTTTGTATCAATACCATTTTTTGTAAGGTGTGTTATCCCTTTTTGGGACAACTTGAATAATTACCTTTATCTTCATATTTATAAGATTTGTGTGTCTCCAATTAGGAGGACTGGATAAGGAATTCCAACTAGTCTGAATGAGACTGTTATCCCCCTAATTTCCCCTGACTGAGAAATTAAAGAGGATTGTGAGTTGAGTTATATACAACTTTATTTGTGCACTGGCAGACAACATCCACAGAAGGACAAACACAAACACAGATAAAAAACCTTTAAGTCCAGAGGACTGAGAATGCAAACTAAAGTTTACTGCAAACAAGTATCTAGGTTAGCTAAGCCTCAACTTCCCTGGGTCAACTCTAGAATGATTCTAAAGAGCAGGAGGGAAATCCTGGCATTTATATACTAATTCAGAATAGAGCAGGGAAGGGCATTCTTTGTGGCACCATCCTTGAGGACAAGGTTGCTGCCACTATTACTGGGGCAATCAGTGCAATGTCACAGTGTGCAATCACTGTGTCATGCAATATATAACACTCTACAATACTATACTAATCACTGTGCAGCAGAGAGTGGAAACCTTCACAAGAATCATTATTCTTGGGAAGGTCAGCCCTCATTTTACTTTATATAAAATGATGCTAATGACTGTTCCATTCTGTGCCATCATTAA
>CAJPEX010000606.1:53051-91283 GCA_905338405.1 Notodromas monacha
TAAGTCCAGAGGACTGAGAATGCAAACTAAAGTTTACTGCAAACAAGTATCTAGGTTAGCTAAGCCTCAACTTCCCTGGGTCAACTCTAGAATGATTCTAAAGAGCAGGAGGGAAATCCTGGCATTTATATACTAATTCAGAATAGAGCAGGGAAGGGCATTCTTTGTGGCACCATCCTTGAGGACAAGGTTGCTGCCACTATTACTGGGGCAATCAGTGCAATGTCACAGTGTGCAATCACTGTGTCATGCAATATATAACACTCTACAATACTATACTAATCACTGTGCAGCAGAGAGTGGAAACCTTCACAAGAATCATTATTCTTGGGAAGGTCAGCCCTCATTTTACTTTATATAAAATGATGTTAATGACTGTTCCATTCTGTGCCATCATTAAATGGACAAGGTTGGATTGGGAAATAGAACACATTTCCACAAAACCCAAATTACAGGAAAGAATGGGGGAGATTTCCAAGGATAGCTAAATTACAGGAAAGAGTGATTACTCTTTCCAAGGGTGCAGGAAAAGAGTGAAGCTCTTTTCCAGGATAACAAGACAAAAATAGTCTGTATTAATACAGAGTATCAATGCACAACACACAAAACAATCCAGAGACTGGAGCAAACACAGAGGATTTGTACCAGAAGGGTCACTCTCTGTTGTGTGAGCTCTGCCTGCAGCAGACTCTCAAGAATTGCTGCTGTGATTCTCAGTCAACTATTATTGGGGTAATTCCACCAATAACAGGTGCCATATCTGAAGTTGTGTCCCGTTACACAGACCCTGCTCTTCATTGATGTGTCTCATCAGTGTGATGAGTGCATAATGTTAATACATGAGAAGGCATTCCTGAAGGATTTTTCCTATTCAAAATTTCTAGCTGTTACAGGGTTTCATCTGTTCCTTCTTGTTCTTCAACCCCATCAATTTAAAAATATACACTATCCAATCCAGGCAGATTGTTCATGACATGCTTGTTTATCTCCTCTTCAGCCAGATGTTGGGCTAGAATAGCTTGCAAGTGGAAAGAATCCTCTTCAAGATATTTTTGAAGATGTCCCAATAGCAATGCCTGACAATTGAACCACACTCTGTATCCTGTTCTCCTGGCTTCAGTAGGAACTCTTGTGGTAGTTTGAAATAGTTAGGCCCCAGTTGTGGGTTCAGTCCATGCCTTCCTGCACCAATCTTCAACAGAAAGTGGTTTTCCTTGTCCGTCTGAGTATCCATAGTGGCATTCAGTTGCATGTTCTGCTTGAGTTTGAGAATTGTGGAGTGATGCCACAAAGTTTAAGGTTTGAGGCTGGATGCCTCAATTTGTCCATCTGACCCTCTTGGGATAATGGGGAAAATTTTTCTCAAGTCTCCACTGAGCAGCATCACTTTTCCACCAAAAGGCAGCTCACTTTGAGCAATATCTTGCAGTGTTCTGTCAATTCCTTCCAATGCAAAGGGATGTGCCAGTGGAGCTTCATTGCAAACAATTGACTCAATCCTCTCAAGAAGCTTTGCCAGGTCAGATACAGCACAGGCTGATGCTTCAGTCAGTTTGAGAGGCAGTCTGAATCTTGAATGCACTGTTCTTCCACCCATGAGGATTCCACAGACCTATGTCATAAGCTGGTTGGTAATACATGGTTGCAAAGAGGTAACAGAGCTGGAGAGTCATTGGAAATTCTTGTGCCTCAGACAAACAGTAGACCTCCCAGTATCATTCTCAAGAAGCCCAACAGCCCTCGCATGTTCTTTTTTTGAATGATGCATATACAACAGCATTGATTGTTTTCATGTGGTGAAAGCTCTGAGGTCCTTTTACCTAGCACAAGAGCATACGCAAGCAGTAGCATTCAATGTCCATATGTGAACATGACATCATTCAGCCAACAGCCTTCTCTCCTCCTTTTCTCTTGGTTTTCACATTATTTCTCTTGACCTAGCAAACTATACTGGAACATCAGGATGAAGGATTCCTTTTGTTGTCTCATTACCTTGTGCAAATAGATGGAAAAAGCTGGTATCCTGTCCTCATTCCAAAATTTGATCTCTGTTTTCTGTGGGTTGAAAAGAAAGATAGATATTGCTTCTTGTCCAGAGGCACTGCAAGCTGCACCACAGTATGAGACTTCTCTTGTGAACAGGCTTCAACATTGGAGATGTATCTTGCATCAAGGAATTCTTGGATTTTGTCCACAACACCATCTGGATGAGGATTCCTGGTGATTGTAACCCTTGCTCTGTCTCACCCTTTGTACCCATACTTGTACAAATACTTCACAGAAGCAATTGTTGAATTAATCTCCACATTGATGTGGCAGTTGAACTTCAGCAGCATGTAGGGGTTGTAGTCCATAACCCAGTGGTGTAATCCCCCTAAATTCCCCTGGCTTGAGAACTTGAAAGGATTGTGAGTCAAATATATGATATATACAAGACTTCATTATCATACACTGGCAGACAAATACAAGACAAATTCCACTCTTTTTTTCCCTAAGCTGTGTGCACTAGCCTGGGCAGACCTTTTAACACAATGGCAGAGTGACAAGACATACAAAGTTTGAAAACACAATACATCTGTGCTGTTATCCCCCTAAATTTCCTGGACTCTAGGAACTTAGAAGGATTGTGAGTCAAGTGTGTGCTATATACAGAACTTTATTAGCATACACTGGCAGACATAAACAATTCACAAGACAACACAAACACAAATAAAACCTTGAAGTCCTGAGGACTGAGGAACACAAACTACAGTTCAAAACTACAAAGAATTCTGGTAAGCTTCTCCAAACTTTCCTGGTGAAACTCGAGAATGGTTCTGAGGAGCAGGAGAAAGTCCTGCCATTTATATACTGCCTGATTGAAGAGAAAACCAGGAAGAGGAAATACTAGAGTGCATATAATGCACACTCTAAATGGGCAAGGTTGCTAGCAACATTACTTTAACCAGGAACTGGACAAGGTTGCTAGCATCATTATCAACCAGGAACTGAGAACTAATGATACAATGCTGAATCATTGTATCCAACCATTAGTATTAGTAAACAACAAGGAAGAGCCTTCACAAGAATAATGATTCTTGTGGGAAGGGCTGACCTCGAACTACAGTAATGATTGTCCCATCAATACTCACAGGAAGGGCACAGAATAGAGGAACAACCTCAAAGGGAAAATACAGAAAAAATACTTCCTGCTTTTTCCAGGATAACAGTGGTTATCCAGTGGGATAACCACAAAGATAAGTTGAGAAAAGCTGTTCAGCCCTTCCCAGACCTACCCAAGCCCATGGCCAAAATTAAAATTAAAACTCAGAATCTTCCAACAAAAAATTATATTAAGCCATCTTGACTTCCTGTAATTTGCACTAAACACAAGCAAATAAAAGGCCTCAATTACCAATGATAAATTGCTCAAAGCCATTGAATCATTTTTGGGCTCTTTCAGTTTTCTATTGAGGATTATCATTGGTTGCCCACCTCATCACCATTAGGTTATATAGCAAAGGCATGTAAAATAGCCATTCTTGCCTGCCTGGACAAACACTGCAATGCATAATATATTGTTGCAACTTTTTTGAAAAGTTCTTTTGCAACTCCTGATGGCAGTCTTTATTTTTACCTATTGCATAATTTCCTATTGGACTGAACCCCATCAAAATAATTGATGAATTATTAGAGTAACAGGTTCTCAAATGCTCAAACATAATTATCATTTCATTCAACATGTCTGCAATTTGTGGGTTGCATTGATTTGGGACTGGTCTCTCATAACTGTTCATGTGACCAAACCCTCCAAAAATTCAAGGTATCATCGATACCATCAATCACAACATCAATTTTGGTGTTGTGGTATCCAAAAATATCATTCTTACATTTGCCATGTGAATATCACTTCCACTTTCCTTCCTCTTCATAAACTGGTCCATTTTCCCCCTATTCTCATAAACAGCCAAAGAAAAGATTCTGGACGCTCTCCAAGAGTCCATCCAGATAAGGACAGTTGACAAAGCTGAAAGTGGCTTGGCATAATCTATTGTGGAGTTTCACTGATGGGAGCTCTCTTAAAAAGGGAACCGTTGCTTAAGACAATTCTCCTCCTCAATAAAGAATCACCAACAAGGTCCATCAAGGGGTCTGCATTGCCTAGTTTCTGCAACATTCCAGCCTTTGTTTGGAACTTAAATGGCTTGGAACTTAGAAGGTTTGCAACTTACAAGGTTTTGAACTGGAGAGGTTTGGTACTTAAGAGGTTTTGAACTTGAAAGTTTTGGAAAATGACAGGTGAAGTAGATCACACACCAGAAATAATTAGACTTGCAGCAAATATTGACTATGGTTATATTTACCTGATTGTGTCAGTGACCCTGTTGACTTATTAAAATGAGACAGACTAGATAAACACAATACGTTTCTAGTCTATACAACACTCTTTGTCCTCTTCCTACAGACTGTCTACATCTAGCTCTAGAGCAAATGTAGAACTTATCCCTAGAAGACCTTGTGCCCCTGTTCAGATTCTTTATCCCAGACTTGAGCCAAATACCCCAGGAATTTTGTCTATTTGCTAATTGATGATGTTTTCCATGCCTCCCGAAAAGGAACCAGCTGAAAGAGAAGGAAAAACAAAAAAGTAAAATGGGACATTTGATTTTCTGTACATTAAAAATTTCTCTCATTGCAAAAACCCACATATGTACACAAAAGGGGTTTGCATTCTTTGCTCTGCATCTTAAAGCAGGCTAGACTCTGAAGGGATTAGTCCCTGGGAGTTCCTCCTCCAGTCCCAAAAGATCTTCCACCTTCTGCTCAGCTTCAGCCTTTGGTTAAACTGGATCAAAGCACTCATTCAGTGTCCTGTTGTCCATCTGGTTGAGCAGGTTCCTCATGGATGACCACTGGAAGTATAGTTAGCCCCAAAAGCAAAAGCAGAGCAGGCATATATGTTAATAACTGCTCATGCAAATATTCTGTATTCACATGCACTAATATGTACCTTGCCTGAAAGAATAAACTCTTGGAGATTTTGCTCTTATGTCTGCATAATTGCTGGAAAAGACTTCAAACTCATCCTCCCCAATTTCATTAAAGTTATTGGGTGGAAGAGTATCCAAGACATAATCTTTCTTGGAGGCAGCTTCTTTATCCTTTATACTACAGTTCTAAATACAACCATGCACAAAGAGAAAGAGAGCAGCAAGAAAAAATCAAAAGCTGTTAAATCATGTGCACAAAAAATATTGACAATTAGAACCTGTATTTTTATTTTTACAAAAATTTGAAAAAAGGATACTAACTTTGGCTCGGGTATATTTTATCAGCCAGACCAAAAATCCGACCACAGAAGTGGCCCCAGCTCGGCCCAAGACCATAAAAAGAATCTCCAACGCAGTCCAGGGATCCAGATTGGCTTCTAAATGGGCCACCCCATACTCACCATGAATGCAGAAGTCCGCCTTGGTAGTACTTTTAACACCCAAACTGGTGGGAGTCACTGCAATTTCAGGCACCACCATTTGTGGTGCCTTGGTGACAACAGGCATCCTTCTTGGAACCACCTTAGGTACCTCAGTGGTGGTTGTAATGGTCCCAATGGTCTCTGGAGCAGGCACTGAAAAAATACATCCTTGAAATGACCATTAACAAGAGTATACCTGCAATAGGGCTTGAACTGTAAAATTCCAGAGTAAGGAAGATCATAGGTATTTTCAGAGGCAATAGTCTCTCTGTCTTCTGAACCAGCACAAAATTGAGTTACTCTTCCCTTGTCATGATCAACAAAAGCAAACTCATTGCTGTCAAGTTGCACAACTGCATCTTTTGGTGTGTCCACTTTTCTTAACTGACATTTTGATTGGATGTTAGATTCATTTTCCCCACCCTGAATAGCTAGGACACAAGGGTCAGCTAACTTAGCAGGTGAGTGAGTAAATCTGCAAATTTTGCAAGTTCCTTGTCCAAGTTAGAAAAGACAAATGGGATGTTCATTCTGATTCAATCCATGGAGTTTTGAATTTTAAGTAAGCTAATAAAGATGCTGCAGAAAAACTTGTTGCCACTTTGGGGCTCCCATATAGGTATCATGAGCCACTGGGATAGAATGAATTTTTGACAACTCAAACATATCAGTAACTTTGATGATTGGCACCAAAGAGGTTACTCTAAAGAAACAAGATTTGTTCAAAGCTGTTTCCTCAGAACATTGATCCCATAGGCCAATTGTGAGAGGATTAGTTCTCATGATAGAAAACAATTCCTCTACAGTAGGGTTTAACAAGAGATCAACTTGTTCTTTCTTGAGAAAGTCATTAAGCTGTAATTCTACTGCTGAGTTGGATAAGATCATGCTGGGATATTGAAATCTGTGGATACTATCCATGTCAGACAGTATTGGTCCAATGAGATCATTCATCACTGAGAGTTCAGTGGCAAGGCTCAATAATATTGTCCAAGTCTCAGCAGAATCTTCCATGTTTTCAGTGATTGCTTCAGCCAATTTCTTTGTTAAAAAATAGAGATCAGTATCTGGTCTTAATTGTGCAGGTGCTGCTACTTTAGCTCTTCTGTTTTGCACATTCAACACAGTGATCTCATCTTTCCTTTTTCTTGCAAATGGAAGTAAACTCAAGTATGGAGATTCAGATGGAAATATTCTTGCGTTTCCCTTGATTCTTACTTCAAGGTTGGAAAGTTGGGTTTTCAGAAGGCTATTCTTGTTGTTCACAATATTGTAAGAAGATTCTGTCACAGTAGTCACATTTGTTAAATGTAAAGCAGTTCTTTTTTCAGTGACTAGTGAGATTATGTCAGCTATAGCTTTGATTTCTGAATGAATCTTCCCAACCTCTAGTGAAGTTTCTAAAGTCCAAAAAGTATTGGGAATACACACAGAATACAAATCCTCTAAAGTAATTCCAACATTGCCTGGAAAAGTTCTGATTGGAGAGACTATGTCAAATCTCTGGCTGTTGGATAACATACCTTCATCTTTCTCCACAATCTCAATAATTTCCACACAAAGGAAACTGGGGAAAATTAAGGTAAGTATTAAGAACTTCCACATGCTGAAAATTACTTTAAATGGACTTTTTGCTTAGGAAAAGTTGTCTTATAAATAAATCAAGATACTTCTCTTTCTTGTTGACTGGTCTCTTGCATTTGCTCCTTTTTCTGCTGCTAACAGGGGCTTGTTGCGCTGCTTGCTGCCTTGTCCTCCCTCTGAGGATTGCTGCTGCGTCAAGTCCTTGTAGAGCTCTTGGTTTCTTTGATTTTGCGCTTGTTATTGGAGTTGAATGTTGACAAAGAATTGGTATTCTGGATCGATTTCCTGATCCAGTAGTCCTTTTCTCCTGTAGGGAAAGTCTGGTATCAGAACTAGCGCTTGGCTGTTCTGGAGGTTCCTCTTCTTCATCCGATTCATCACTTGATTCAACATTAGCCATAGCCCCTTCCTCACTCATGAGGGGATTTCTTTTTTGTTCTCGTTCCAGAGAATTTTTGCCTTTCTAGAGATTTTTTTCTTTCAGAGCTGAAGGGGTATTCCGTTCTGTCGTTTGAGATATTTGGGGTGCTAACTGCTCTGGGAGGAGTATCATACTCCAATACAGTGTCTGATACGGAGGAAAGGGTTTCTACTGTCTCATTAATTGCAGCTGTTGCACCTTCTTCTTCTGCTGGAGAAGGATCTCTAGGAGGATTCAGGAATCTGCCAAATTCATTGGTAATGCCTCTAATCAAGTTTTTAACCCATTTTGCAAGAGATTGCAGGAAAACAGGATGTTCCACAACTGTGGGCTGTTCATCCTCAATCATGGTGTTATTAGCTGTGCCATAAGAGTCTTCTGGATCAGACAGCAGAGAATCAAATCTTTGAGATATTTTTGCTGTACTACCACCCCAGGCAAAAGAAGAATGAGGATCCTCTCTCATGGGTGTAGATGGTGCATCAAAGAATTGATTAAGGGCTTCCGGGACAGGGGGATCCTGTGGAGCTGATGTTGAAACGCTTCCACGCTCACAAATCATACTAGGTGTGGCAGGTTTGCCAAAATACTGGGGAGGAAAATATTCATCATCCAAGATGTTAGGTGTTGTTGGAGTGGATGGGAGTGGAGATGAAGACCTGGTTACATAAGGTCTCACATTACTGACATGTATGACATCAGTCCAAGTGGGATTCTGATCATCTCCAACTCTGACAACAGGATTAACTACCTCAATGACAGTGTAGGGGCTTCTGTATTTGGGACTCCATTTTCTGCCAACATAGGTAGCATTTTGATGGAGATGGATCCAAACTTTGTCTCCAACTTCATACTCTTTTCCCTTTCTGTGCAAATTAAAGCGTTGTAAATGAGAAGCTTGACCTTTTTGGATGGCTCCTGTAGCTTGTTGCCTGAGGACATACAAATTTTCTCGTTTGACCTGATAATATGATTGGATATCCTGAAGTTCATTTTTGGAGTTCACTGAAGGAAGCCAGTTAGCTCTGGGTTTAACCCCAGTCACAATCTCAAAGGGAGAAGCTTGCAAAGCTTCATGTTTGGAAGAATTGTGAACCCAAGCTGCATATTTCAGCAGTTCATCCCAAGTTTGGTGGTTGTCAGGGTCTAGGTAGAGAGCAAGGTATTCATGCAATTCTCTGTGAGCTTTCTCATTTTGACCATTACCCTGAGGTCTGTAAGCAGTGGTAGTATTTGTTGTTGCCCCAATAAATTGGTCCATGTCTCTAAAAACTTCACTGAGGAAATTTGTCCCTCTATCAGTGAGGATCCTCTTGGGTGCTCCAAAGACACAAACCCAATCACTGAGGAAAATCCTTGCAGTAGTTTGTGCTGATGCATCTCTCATTGGAGAGAAAACAATCCATCAAGAGAGGCGATCTTGAATTACCAGCACATACCTGGAGCAATTTCTGCTGCTAGGCACAGGGCCAACAACATCAATGCTCACATCCTCAAAACACTCCTTTGGAATGCCAGCGGAGAGATGGGCAGTTCTGTTGGCAAAGTTCTTTGTTGCCTGACATGTTTTGCAAGAAAGGATGTAATCACCAACATCTGCTTCAACATTTGTCCAGGTTAATTAATTCTGGATGACAAATGTTGTTCTGTCAATGCCACCATGACCCTTCCACGGAGGATCATGAAATAACCTAATGATCTGTTGTCTCAGAGAGGGAGGGACCCAGATTTTTCTGGTTCCTTTGTCCTCCTTGAAGACTAGATCATCCTCTAGGACATATTTGTCACCTTTTGGTATTATAGAGACCTTCTTTGTTTCATGCTGGAGCACTTCTTTTGACACAAATGGAATTAAAACAGTTTCCTGCAGGACTGGGGACAAATACTCACAAATCTTGCTAGGACTTGGTGGATATCTGGAAAGGGCATCTGCATGAGGAATCTGAAGACCTTTTTTTACTCAACCTTGTAGTCATATTCATTCAGGGTGGTGAACCATGTAATGGCTGTTCTGCTGTCATTTTGTCTTTGCCTACTGAGGTAAGGAATGGCTATATGATCAGTTTTAATCACAAAGGGGTGATCCCACAAGTATGACTTAAACTGATTTACCCCATAAAAGACAACAAGAATCTCTATCCGTGTTTGGATAGTGGCTCTCAGCTTGATTCAAAGTTCTTGAGGAGCAACCAATAAGCACCTCCTTTGTACCCAATTTCTGGGGAAGGACAGCACCAACTGCATGAGCAGAGGCATCAGTTGTCAAAGTAAATTCCTTTGTACAGTCAGGGAAAGAAAGGATTGGGGCTGTTATGAGGCATTGTTGTAAATCCTCCATAGAATGTTTCTGGTCTGAGGTCCACTTGAAGGCAACATCCTTCTTTAACAAATTGTAAAGTGGTCTAGCTCTGATGGCAAAGTCTTGGATATAGGACCTGAAGTATCCTATCAGTCCTGAGAATGCCTAAATTCCTTTTACATCCTTTGGAATAGGAAAATTCTAAACTGCCTCAACCTTGACTGGATTGACTTTAAGTCCTTCCTGACTAATGAGGAATCCTAAATACTCAATTTGAGTCTTAAAAAGTTGACATTTGCTGAACTTATCTTTTAAGCCAGCTTCATTCAAATGTTGGAAGATGTCTTCTAAATGCTTTTGGTGGTCTTCTTCATTTTTGGAATATATCACAATGTCATCAATATAGATGTAGGCATAAGTGCCCAAACATCCATTGAGTACTAGGTGCATCAATCTCTGAAAGATCAATGGGCTATTTTTCAAGCCCATTGGCAACCTTATGAACTCATAATGACCCAGACCCATTGGT
Source organism: Notodromas monacha (assembly GCA_905338405.1). NCBI lineage: Eukaryota > Metazoa > Arthropoda > Ostracoda > Podocopida > Cyprididae > Notodromas > Notodromas monacha. The sequence goes on from CAJPEX010000606.1 coordinate 63,337, forward strand.
GTGGAGAATGCAGTTTTCCATTGTTCCTCTTCTCTGATTTTCAAATTGTAAAAACCATGAAGAAGATCTAAAGCCGTAAAGTACTGAACTGATCCCAGTTCTTCAAACATCTGGTTAATCCTTGGGAGAGGACGGGGATCAGTGATCACATGATCATTCAACCTTCTGAAATCTACCACCATATGCCAGCCACCATCTTTCTTTCTTACCATCAAGGTAGGGCTGTTGTATGGTGATTTATTGGGCCTGATAATCTGTTGGTCCAAGAGTTCTTCAATATATTCTTGCAACAGAGGTCTCATCCCAAATGGAATAGGATACTGTCTAGTATAGACAGGAGTCTCTGTGTCTAAGGGGATATCAGCGTGATAAATCTCACAAAGGCCTAGTTGATCTGCCTTGTTGGCAAGTACTTTTTTATGTCTGAATAAAAGCTTTTTCATGGCAGCTACTAAATGCTCTGGGCATTCAGTGGCCATTAAGTTCTGGTCAATTAATTGAGCAATGCTAAGATCCTCATCCTTTCCATGGATCTGTTCCTTTCCACTCTGAGAAGATTTTGGAGGACCCTTTCTGACAGTATTCACCTGAAAAGGTGTGTCATGAAAAGAAGCAAAAGTAAGGGTCATTTTAGTAGTTGCCTCCACATCTTCATCAGTCAGGTTCATGCAAAGAACGTGAATTTTTCCATTCTGATTTTTTGAAAGACATCTAGCAACAAGAATACCCTGCTCTTTACAATTTTGTACAAAAACATCACTTCCTTCCTTCTCAGCAACCTCAGAATTAGGTTGTGCCTTAAAAATCAATTGAGACATAGAAGGAATGAGAGTAATAGCAGAAGGGTTGAGTCTAAATCCATGTTCACTATGTATATGATGGATTTTATGAACTCTATTCTTTCTTAAATTCCAATGTACAAAAGATTTGGGAAAGAAAGGAATCTGCTTGTCAAAAATAAGCAGACTTTTCAAGTTATAATCCACACATGCATTAGTTTTATGGAGAAAATCACTACCTATAATACCTTCAAAATCCGAATTATCTATAAACAAGACTAGAAGTGAAATCTGGAAATTTGAAGAATCTTCTAAGGTCAGGAAAGTTTCTAACCTGCCTTCTACAAGGATGTTCTGACCTTCCAATGTGGATAAAGAAAAATTGGTAGGAGAAAGACAAGTTGCAGATGTGAGGACAGAGGATGAAATAATTGAAACCTCTGAACCAGTGTCAATGAGAAATTTGACAGGAAAGTCAGAAATTGAATTGGTCAGCAAAATGACTGTTAGTTTCTTAAAAGAAACTTTGGAGTAGGAAACTTCAGTCCTTACTTGTTTCCTGATTCCCAATTTTCTTCCTTGTAGGAGTCAGCTGGTTCAATTCCTGATGAACTTTCTGCTGTTTCCAGATAATTTTGCACATAGTGCACTCTTCTCCTTGGTGGATCTCTAACAGGGCTGCAACTTTGGCTACGGTCACTGTAGCTGCTGTAACCCTGGTTTCTATTATTTAAGGCTGAACTCCTTCTCCTAGAGGATTGTGGAGAGCAACCTCTGGAAGTGAGATTTCTATTTCTAGCCCTGGATAATATTGGGCTGGGTGTCCTGTTAGGACTTGGAGAAGAGCGTCTAATTGCTCTTTGATTTTGATATGAATTTTGGGGACGTCTGGAGGGATAAGGGTTAGTTCTGGATGTTCTAGAACTCAAGTTTTGTAAAAGACGACATTCATTACTGTAATGTCCTTCCCTCCCACAAGTCCCCGCCCACAAAAAGGCCGTTCTGCAAGGTTATGGCAGTGCTTCAACCTCGTAGAGGACCGTAACCTTGCAGAGGACCGTAACCTTGCAGAACTGTTCTGCAAGGTTATGGCAGTGCTTCAACCTTGCAGAACTGTTCTGCAAGGTTAACAAGGCCCCATAACCTTGCAGAACAGTTCTGCAAGGTTATGACAGTTCTGTAACCTCACAGTTTACATTTCACCTCTCACTTAAATATCACATCTCACCTTAAATATTCCTATTGCATTATGCATATTGCATTTTTTGGCGCTCACTTCTTAAATTTATTTTAGAAATTGGAAGGGAACTTATCACTTCAAAGGAATAAAGGGTCTTGGAAGGAAGGAAGTTATTACGCACAAACTGTTACAAGTTGCCAGGCAAATGACTTCTGATTGCTTGAAGGTTCAGATGCCTCTAATTTGCTCATGAAGTTTGAAAGTAGTGATCTGAGTTCCTCACCGCCTTTCCTCTTTTTCAGCAAGAAAGGCAAATACCAGGGAACATCATTTTTCAAATAAATGTATGCAAATATTTAAACAATATATGCTTCATTTCTTTGTCACATACTTCTCTCTCTTGTACATCAGTGCAAAAATGTAAAAAAAATATGCATACAATCATAAATTCAACAATAAGCAACAATTCAAAACAATGTTCAATCTCTTCAAAACAACATTCAATCTCTTCAAAACAACATTCAATCTCTTGAAAACAACATTCAATCTCTTCAAAACAAAATTCAATCTCTTCAAAACATTGCACACAACACAGTTATGCCAGGTTACTCCAACCTCGCAGAGGGCCATAACCTCACAGAACTGTTCTGCAAGGTTATGACAGTACTTCAACCTTGCAGAGGAACATAACCTCGCAGAGGACCATAACCTCGCAGAGGGCCATAACCTCGCAGAACTGTTCTGCAAGGTTACGACTGTGCTTCAACCTTGCAGAACTCTTCTGGAGGGTTAAAAATGCCCCATAACCTTGCAGAACAGTTCTGTAAGGTTATGACAGTGCTGTAACCAAATACCAAGGAACATCATTTTTTTAATAAATGTTTGCAAATATTTAAACAATATATTCTTCAGTACTTTGTCACATACATCTCTCTCTTGTACATCAGTGCAAAAGTGTAAAAAAGAATATATGCATACAATCATAAATTCAACAATATGCAAAAATTCAAAACAACATTCAATCTCTTCAAAACAACATTCAATCTCTTCAAAACAACATTCAATCTCTTCAAAACAACATTCAATTTCTTCAAAACAAAATTCAATTTCTTCAAAACATTGCACACAACACAGTTCTGCCAGGTTACTCCAACCTTGCAGAGGGCCATAACCTTGCAGAACTGTTCTGCAAGGTTATGACAGTGCTTCAACCTCACAGAGGAATCTTCAAAACAACATTCAATCTCTTCAAAACAACATTCAATCTCTTTAAAACAACATTCAATCTCTTCAAAACATTTCACACAACACAGTTCTGCCAGGTTACTCCAACCTTGCAGAGGGCCATAACCTTGCAAAACTGTTCTGCAAGGTTATGGCAGTGCTTCAACCTCGCAGAGGACCATACCCTTGCAGAGGACCATAACCTCGCAGAGGGCCATTCTGCAAGGTTATGGCAGTGCTTCAACCTTGCAAAGGACCGTAACCTCGCAGAGGACCGTAATCTTGCAGAGGACCGTAACCTTGCAGAGGACCGTAACCTTGCAGAGGACCTTAACCTTGCAGAGGGCCGTTCTGCAAGGTTATGGCAGTGCTTCAACCTTGCAGAGGACCGTAACCTTGCAGAGGGCCGTAACCTTGCAGAACTCTTCTGTGAGGTTACAGCACAGCCCCAACCACGCAGAAGAATTCTGTGAGGTTAGGGAAGTGTCATAACGTCGCAGAACTCTTCTGTAAGGTTACAGCACAGCCCCAACCTTGCAGAAGAGTTCTGCAAGGTTATGGAAGTGTCATAACCTTGCAGAACTCTTCTGCAAGGTTATGGCAGTGTCATAACCTTGCAGAACTCTTCTGCAAGGTTACAGCACAACCACAACCTAGCAGAACTGTTCTACAAGGTTATGGCAGTGTCATAACCTTGCAGAACTGTTCTGCAAGGTTATGGCTGTGCTGTAACCTTGCAGTATTTTACTGGGAGGTTACACCACTTCCCTCAACTTGCACTAAGTTACTGCAAGGTATGGGCTGTTATCAAGCTTTTTGTGCCTTTTTACTATTCTAACGAGAGAAAAACTTCCATGTAGCTGTGTGTGCACAGAAGTTTTACAAATTTAGATATTCTTTATTTTGAAATAAATCTCTATAAATTGAAAAATAAAAATAATTGTTCCGCAGTTTTTCTACAAAAATCATTTTTCTGTTTTTCACTAGTGTATCTCCATCACTTACAAACTGTTTTAGATGTTCCAAAAAGAAAATGCTGGAATTTGAATGATACTTGCTACATTTGAAAAAATTTGAGGTTCCATTTTGAATTAAATTTTCTCCAAATTTTTGAAGTTGGAAACAGGAAATGTTCCCCTCCTGCAGTCCTGGCTGGGGGCTCTGTAGGAACCACCAAATGAAAAATTAATAAAAAAAGAAATGCAATTGATTGAATCATGTATGTGATGAGGATAACAGAAAGGAACTGTATTCATGTGTTTCCCTTTATGAATTTATTCACAGCAAAGTTTTGGAGGTAAATGAATACTCATTTTCCTGGTTGACTGTTTATACCCCTTACACACTCTGTCTCAACTCTCTCATAGATTTGCTTCAAGGAGAGAGTGATGCTCTTGGGGAGTGAGGGGCTGCAGGGGCACACTGGCTCATTTTTTAGTGGAGCACACATTAGCTCTGGCAAGATGGGCATCCACAGATCTGTAAAGTTAGGTGTTATTGAAGAGCATTTTGGGATGGAAAAAACCTGGGAGCTGATGCTTCTGATCCTTTTTCAAAATCAAAGTATTAATTGACATTTTCAGATTTCCTCCTCTATTATTTAATATTGGGTTTCTGGTTGAAAATTGTCCTGATATGTGGTTCCAAGGAATACTAAGATATTGTACGAGTTCTTCACTGCCTGAGAAAGAAAATATTATTTATTTATTCTATTGTGTGAGACAGGAAAGGAATCCTTTCAAGTGCAGGTGAACAGTTTCAGTTCTGTGAAATACCTCCCTGGCCTTATTTGATCCTTGTCCAGTTCCAGACCAGACCCAGCTAGGTTGTGTGCTTCTTGGTGTCCTTCAGTATTTTGTTCATTTCTACTTGACAAGTGCTTGTCCATTTCATCCACTCTATTGTAGAAATCAGTTTTTCCTCATTCTGATGATGTCTGTGTGTTTTTTTGAGTAATTTAAACATCAAATAATGCAGAATTTACCCTATATTTCAAATAATTGTGAGGAAGAAAGCGCTCATGTTCTGTAATTGAGATTAAAATACACACTGTATGTTCCAATGCCAGGGTAAGTTGATTAGACTTAGTACAATAAGTTGTCGGATTATTTTTTGAAATAAACCAAATAATTAATGCGATTGATTTAATTTCACTGCATATCCTCAGGTAATCCTTCATATTTTCAATAAATCTATTGAATTCCTCAGTTTCCCAATGAAGATAAGTAGAACTTGAGATATTTGCCTTCTCAAAGTGACACAAACTTCATGACTGCACATCTGAGCTCATATATGATTATGACTTTCTTGAAGCTAATGTGAATATATGCATTTTTAATGTCAAAAATATTACCCCATTCACTGATATTGAAAATATTGTTCTAACAAAAATATTCATTGAAACAAAGTTTAACTGTACAGTATATCCCCATAGGTTTGGTGAGATAAGATTTTATTGTACTCAAACTAATGGTCAGCCAATCTGCTGGTGATGAGACATAAATATATAAAATCAAACTGGTATTTTGAATTGTTATCATAATGATGCAGAGATTTTTGTTCTGCTGAAAATGTTTGGAAGGAATCACACTTCCAACTTCTGTTTTTCATGATATCTTGATGTATATAAAATTCCCAACCAATTCTGCAGATTTATTTTTCATGTCATCCAAACTCTTCTGTACCTCCACTTCTTGTTTTATCTGGCAGAAAGGGTGTGATCTCCTTCAGTGCAATGATCTTCATCAATGAACCTTTGGCTCTTTGATAAAAAAAAGCAGACCAAAAGGTATTTTTCCAAGACCAGCATCTGCTGCTGGAAAGATGGAAGGAAACATGGAATCCCAAATGGAGTCAGATGCCAATGATGAGGAAAACCCCAATTCCGACAACATGGTGCCCATGGATACTGTTGAAAAACCCAACAAGAAGCTCATTCGGGTACTGAGTGTTCTAGGCTATGTAATTTCTGTGACAATGGCAGGTGTCATGTTGTCACTCTACTACGTTTTCTTGTGGAAACCCAGTGTGAACAGCATCCATTATGATGGAGCAGAGTCGCCTTTGCAGCAGAGCAACTAGCATATGTAAACTGCACATAGCTATCTTTTTTCAGCATACATTATACCAGACAGCCATGGTTCCTGTTTCTTGGGGTGCGTCCATTTTTGTTGGTAGGTTTTCCTCATTTATTGAATTTTTTAATCTTCTTGATTCTTTTCTCAACTATGGGGTCATTTTCCTGCATTTCATCTCCAAACAATGGAACTTCCATGTACTTGATAAAAAAATATAAATATACACATAAGATCATGAACTGAAAGGCTTTATATTTCTTTTGGGGTAGCAAAATTTATCTTTTTTAAGGATTCAATGTTTTAAAAATGCAAAACATCTTCTGTAAAGCTTATTTATAGTGCTTATGTAAACCATTGCCAACTAAATAACCAAAAATCCACTTTTTGGGATATAATTGGCTCAGGCTGATAGGCTTCACAAGCATTAATATCATTAATGAAAAATTGCAATCAAGAAGACAAAAAAGAACTTTTCAATGTTGAACATAAATGTTTTATCTTAATTTAAAGCAGTTTTATTAAAATGAAGTGTTTTCTAGTTTTAAATTTCCCACTGAAGTTTTTTAAAAGAAGAAGTACAGACCTGCTTGAACTTTTTTTTTACACTGCATCATACTTACTGATTTTTGCTGTCAATTGGGTGTTCTCACAATCATCATCCAATGTAATGTAACGGCATGTCCCTTTCTTCAATCCTAGCATTTCAGAAATTATACTGGAGTGGTATTTCCTTTTTGTTTGCTATCCAGATCACTGACATGCCTGAAGGTATTCATGGGTGGAATTGAAGGAAGTGGAAGATTTCCCTGCAACTTGATATATGTGATGTCCAGAATAATCCTGTATCAATGATGCTGGGCAGGGGTGATGGGGGGGGGAGAGTTTGCTTTTGGAAATTCAAGGACAGAGAAACTTTCAAACAGTTGCCTGGAGCTTAAATTCTCACTGTAAAGGTGAAATTGAGAAAAATGCTTCTCTTCCTCTAGGATACCTAGCATCAGCATTACAACAGAGAGATCAATAGTATTTTCAGGGAAGCTATTTTCTCATTTTTTTTTAGAACAAAGTGGCATTTCCACTGTTTTGCTCTGAATGGCAAGGAGTTTGTTTTTAGTAACATTTGTCAAGTAGAAAGGCTGGAGAAATGTCTGAAGTTCTAATTCTGGAGTCAGAAGTTCAAATTCTGGTCAGTGAAGTAAAATTGCCATGATGATTGTCTGAGATGTAACAAACATGGATTCTCATGCAATCTGAGAAAAAACTGGATGGATGATTCCCAGGAGTCTGTGCATGCATTTTTTGAAGTTGTAATTGCAATGCTTCTTTTTCTGAATTGTACTGCCTTCTTTGAATGTTATGTGCAAAACCTGGAGAGGTTCCTGCAGCAGAACATTTGGATGAACCAGCACAATCAAGTGAGTGCACTAACACTTGCCCAATGAAGATCAAATTCATGTCAGCAAAATCTTCTCTTTCCTCCAGGAAAACATGCAGCTGGATTGGAAGCTGATTCCAGATGTAAAAGCTTGACACATGATGCTCAGTGATGCTGAGAATGCCAAGGTTGCTGACAAACCAATTGGATTGGTGAACATGTATTCCACAAGTGTCTTCATATCCCATCATGTCCTCTGCAAGTCCAGAAATAACCTTGACAGAAGAACTGCATGCAGTATCCTTGAATGCAACCCCTTCATGGACACAGATATTGTCCATTCAGCAAACCTGGACAATGAATTCACATTCAGCATCATCCTGGTAAGGTTTTCTTCATTGAAGAATTCACTTTGGTGGATAATGCATCAGCATTGTCCTTCATTCCTGCACCAGTTTCCTAATACTTCCATTATTTTTGAAGGTTCCAACAAATCATGGTACCAGGCAGACATCTTCGAACAAAGCATCAGCTACTTATGAGCACTGAGGATTTTGGATGCCAAAAACTGCCTTTGATTTGATGGACTGGATGGACGTTTGTTGGGACTCACATCAAGTGTCAGGCTTGAAAATCCTTGCTGCTTTGTACTCTCCAGTGTTGCCTCTTTTCATTGTATTTTGTCAAAATGTGTTCATGTCTGGCAGTATTCATATATTTCTTTGGTTGATTTTCCTGGTGATGCATGTGCTGTGACATTTATCATCTGTATCCATACTTTCTGCCAATACTGAGTGTGGAAACATGCTTGTCTGCTGCACTTGACACCTTGAAAATCATTTATCATCCCTAATCTTCAAAAAGTGATTAAAATTTGTAACTGCTATAAAAAATTCAATAACCTTATCTAGGGGTTCAAGAATAATGAGTCTTTTTCCCTGTTTTCAATGATGGAGATGACCAGGACTGCATTTTTTCAATTCTTTTGCTGCACAGAACTTTGAGAAAGCCTTCTTGCACCCAAATATGAAGGGAATGAGGAAACTATTCAAGATAATCTGATGAAAATTTGGAAAAATGTGATGGCTGCTGGTGATCTCAGGATACCACTAGTTAAAAAATTTGATGAAGATTTTGACTCATTCTGGGTGAATCCCGAACTAATTTCATGGCTGGAAGCCAAGAAGTAAACTTTAGATTCACAGCCAAGCCTTCCATCTTTCAGAAAGCTTTGCTGACTACAGAAGAACTGAAATCTGGCTGAAAGAGCTGGTCCTCTGTGCTGATGAAGGGAGAATAGCAGAATATACTTCCATTTTCAAACAGTGCTTGCAAAAGTAAGCAGCAGTTCTTTCCAAGAATTAATCCACTGATTTCTCATTTCATTCCGAAGATCCTTTTCTATTGAGTGTTTCTCCACAGAGAATATTAAGATATCCCAGTGTTGAGAAACATGAGAACATTTCCAGTCTGAAAAAAATTCGCACCAGTCAATTCAATCCAAATATTGAGGCATTCAAAGAAGCACAAAAAAAGTTTCCATTCAATATTTCGAAAGACTTTTTATATACACATTTCAGCAAAACTAAATGAAGCAAATATGTTCAACACCTGCCAAATGTATTTTCTATGCAATAAAATTCTAAATAATCTTTTCTGGTCCATGCTTGCTTTGAAAGGGCATGACATGAAGCTTTCTTCCCCCTGCATTTTACAGTTGAAAAAAGGTTTGTTCTTGTCACATAAACTGAAATTGTGGTATTGGAACAGCAGCACATATTTATTCATGGCTCTTCAGTCAGACTTATGAATCATGCATAGAAAGCTTGACACTTCAAAGTTTTAAAGATTCATGTGTCACGCAAAATCCTTGTGAAGACTTCAGATTTACTGGCACTTAACATTAAATACCAGAAGAATCATGCATTGTGGCACTGTTCCATTTTTTGCAGAGATCATTTTGGTTCAAATGGGAATGTGAATCACACCAACTGGTGGATTAAAAAATTTAAATTTCAAAAATGTGAATACGTAGGGCAGCGAGTCATGAGGAACATGAATTATATAAGAAGTTCCTGCAAGTATATTCAGGCATAATCCATCAAGCGGAGTTATCCGAAGGAAACTCATTCTGTCAGGAAATGTATTTGCTATGCTGTATTTTCTCTAAAAAATGCCTTCTTGTATTATGCATAGTTTTTTTTCCTTTGCTGGGGATGCCAATCAGAGTATGAAAAGTAAGATCCATATCATATTACTCTCAGCACCACCTGGAGAAATTTGGGTAATTTTGTCTGAAAAAGTTACTTTGAAAATGTCCAAAGCACGTGTTTACAAATTTAATGGAACGGGATTGAAGATTATAGGAGATACAGTATACAACTTATATTTCAAGTTGATGCCACCTCAGTCTAGCCCTGATGTCAGCAACAAATGGCCCACAAGACAAGTTTTTTTCTTCAAGTCTTCGGGGCCGTTGACCGCATTAATGTGCCAGCCGTGTTTGTGAAGCCAGTTCCCTTGGCCCCAGGCAATTTTTTTGCCTTGAATGTGTGTCCAGGTGCGGGGGAGAGACTGGGAAACCAGCAGAGAAAAGCTCAGTCCTTGGGCAACTGTGGAATGGGTGGGAGAGTGTGAAGAAGTGAGCACAGAACTTGGGCATTTTTTATTTATTTTGAAGCTGGCTGTTCCAACTATCTGGCCACCCTCATGCTTTGTGCTGGTGGTGTTTTTCTGCAGAATGCAAGTTTTCCACCTTCATGTGTCCACCAGAATTGTAGGCCTAACTTGTTTTGTATCCCTGTGATGATGATTACAGTGCTTTAAAAAAAAGTTTGAGTGATTCAGGGGCTGTGAAATCACAAGAAAAAAGTGGACTAGTCAAGAATTGCATTGCCTCTAAATAATGCTGCACTTCATTTTCAGCAACAGGGGTGTTATTTGAGTTATCCTTTTGAGAAAGTTATTGCAGTATCATTCCAACAGGTATTGCTTCTATACAAACAGAAAAAGATGAACTTACATACTGAACTCATGTATTTCATACCGCAGGAGAAATTTATTTAGAAGAACCTGAATGGAAGGGAGTATAAAAACCAAATGCATATATTTCATCTGTTATTTCTTATTTCTAAGGAATTGTGAGTTGAGTCAACTCCTGTGTGATAGTATACAATTCAACATACACCAGTACATCAACGACAACACAAGACAAGACACACACAGTTTGATGTCCCAAGGACTGAGAATCTCATAACTACAGAATAATATGAAAATTCAAGGTTAGCTATGCCTTGTTCTCTCACCAAACTCTAGCAAGGAACTGAGTCTATCAAATGGGTATTCTCCATTTAAATAGACTCTGGACAAGACCAATGAACCACACACAATAACAGATTTGTGACAATTCACCAAGGGAAAGTCAAACCAAGAAAAGAACCAAGTCATGAAGTAGAATGATCCACTCATTTAAAGAAGTATTCAAGAGGAAGTATCCTCTCATCAAATTTTTATCTTTTTGGACTTGAGTGAATATACACTTGGTTGAAATATATCTAATAAAATATATTCAATGACTTCAATTCTGAAAGGTGAAGCTGGGTCAATCATTACCTGTTTTGATGGAATTGATGTATAGGTCAGCTCTTCTTTTCATCTGGATAAAATGGGCAACAATTCCATATGAGAAATATTGTTTGGAAAATTCTTTGGATTGCTTTTCAATTGCTGTTCAAGATTGCTTATTAGACTGCAGAAATGTAACTTCTTGATTTTTAACAACTCAAATGATACATTAGACATCACATTCACTGTTATTTCCCATCTGACAAGAGAGCCACACAAATTTCCTCCCACCAATTGGCCCAGTTTTTGTGCCACTCCCGAGAGAAACTTGGGAGTTGATTAATAATACTATTGGTGATCTGTTTATTGCCTTTAGGGGCATCTTTGCTGTTGGTCTTCATATTGAAAAACACCACTTCATCTGAACTGGGCCAATCTAGTTGTTCAAGCTTAGTTCTTTTGTCAGCAGTTTATTTTTAATCCCTACCATCTCATCTAACTCACGCTCCTGACAGGTCACTTAATTTGTCTTTAAGATGATTAGAAAACAAAGATAGCTGCGTGGTTTCAATGGCTAGAGTACTCTTGTCTCTAGCAGCCAGGTTAGGAATAAGAGTGAATTGCTGCTTGCACCATCATCATGGTGCAAGCAGCAATTTGTTTGTCATAAAGATCTATGTTCTTTTGATTGTTGGCAAGCATTGCAGCTGGCAACCTGGGAATTCAGGCATTTGCAATCTGCAAGGCATCTTGCTCAGCTTCTAAATACCAAATTAGTTCTTTTAAATAGACTACCTGATCTTTGGGAGTCATGTGCAAGAGTTTATAGCAATGGACAGTGGGAGTGTCCATTATTATGGGAGGAGGGAGCATTGTATTTGCAACACTGACACAACCCTTTGATACTGGTGTCTCACTCACTGCTGTCACTAACACTCCAAGTTGCACTTGTCCTTTTTGCAAGGCTATCTTACTTTACATTCTTTAAATTTGTCACTTAACTTTTACCTTAAAGTTATTTTTCCACTCTGTTCTTCCCTAGGCTGTGCGCATTAGTCTGTGCAGACCTTTAGCACAACAGTGGAGTGATGAGACATTCTGTCATCCAATTTTAAATGAAAATAAAGAATGGGTGAGTCTTAAGTTAAACTTATTATTGTGTCTAACAAAAAGTTCACTACCTACCTCAATTCTTTAGATGACTATAAATAAATCCTGGTCTTTGTTTGCCTTCCACATACTTTGCTGGCCACAAGGTTTTTTAGACAGTTGAATAAATTATTGCCAGGATCTCTGATTAGAGAGGTAATGAGAAATGTATTTCAGTTCTCAACAGTGAACCTTGATAGTTTGGACACAAATGCTGAAGATTGGGGGCATGTGCAAGAGTTTAAAGGGACACAATGTACTTAGAAAGGACAGTGGCCTGACCAGCTCTCTGTCTGTTTCTGTAACATGAACACACACACAGACATGCATTCCTGCGCATGGGATTCAAACACAATACCTCCATGCACAGACTTACTGTTACTTGCAGATTCACCCCCCACAAAAAGAAAAACGGATGACTGTGCCAATTTTTGTTATCCTAAAATCTCAAAAGTTGTCAACAATGAGATTCCTTTGAGTCACAGTTAGCTTTAAGTGAATGCAAACCGAAACATCTTCTGGCAAGTTTACTACCAGCCTTGTGGCTCAGGTAACAACTCTTGCCTTTGCTAATTTACCTAGGCATTTTTCTTTGTGAGTTAGGATTTTTTAGAATGAATCAAGATAGACTAAAGCAGTGAGGAAACGCAGTTTATTGCTACACACAGTGACACGAGTTATTGGTACAGTCTCTCAAACGCAAGTGCTCATTTGTTGTACAACAATGTGCTGCTTTCAAGGGAATGGACTGTGAGGTGGCAACAGGTTTTTCAACTCACTGACTGTCCCATAAAAATAAAGAGGGGCAACACAGGTGAATTCGCATTTCACAATCCTTCAAGACAGCAATGTGTGGCTCACAGCACATCACAGGTGAATGAGCTTTTCACAATCCTCCTCCAGCTTGGGCTGGTGAAAACACAAATTGAAGGAAAGGAAAAGAGGGGAGAGAGCAACGCAGGCAGGGGAACCAGCTAAGCTGGTTTCCTGAAATTATGGATAACACCATGATTACAGGATGAGGGAGCATTGTATTTGCAACACTGACACAACTCCTTGGACACTGGTGTTTCACTCACTGCTGTCACTAACTCTCCTAGTTTCCTAGTCTTTCTCCTAGCAAGGCTATCCTACTTCATGGTCTTTAAATTTGTCACTTAACTTTCAACTTTAAGTTATTTTTTCCGCTCTGTTTTTCCCTAAGCCCTGTGCACTAGGCTTGGCACACCTTTCAATACAAAGGCTCAGTGACAAGACATACAAAGTTTGAAAAAACAATACATCTGTGCTGTTATCCCCCTAGATTCCCTGGACTTTAGGAACTTGGAAGGATTGTGAGTGGAGTCTGTGCTATATACAGAACTTTATTAGCATACACTGGCAGACATAAAAAATTCACAAGACAACACAAACACAAATAAAACCTTTAAGTTTTGAGGACTGAGAAAGACACACTACAGTTTACTACAACAAAGTATTCAGGTTTGTTATCCTATTTTAGATTATTCTTAATTTAGAATAACTAAAGATAAACTAAGGGGAACATAAAGAGTGTCTTACTATTGGAGTTCTTTTACTCCTTGATTTGCGGAGTAGTGTTTTGCTGGCGACATGAGACTTTTCAAAAATAACAGACAGGCTTTTCTGATAAAGTTTTTATTCAGGTCAGACAACTCAAATACAACCAAACAAGAGAAACGGCAGGGAATTTACCAATAGGGTTGCATTTCTGAGATGTTTTGTATTTTCTTCAGAAAGCTTTAATTTTAGTAATGAAATGGAGTTACTAGGAATCTTTTGTTTAGAGGCTAAATATAATTTGAATGAAGGATTTTGATCCTCAGAAAAATGTTCATTTGGGGCAACTTTGGATTGAAAGGGAATAGGTACTTTTGGTAAAATTAACCTATTACTTTTATAACAGATGCAAGCTTCATTTTCAGTTAGCCAATCATTTCCTAAGATTCCTTGGAAATCCCCAAAGCATTTTTGTTGAATCATGAGAAAAACAAGTTCGCTGATTTTATTTTTACCGGAGAATAAAGAGAGTTTTACCTCTCCTTCTACAGGAATGGCTCTTCCTTCTATATTTGTTATTAAAACATTACTGGGTTCAATGTTTTTGCAATTGACAGATTCTGGATCTAATATGGATACTTCAGATCCTGTATCAATGAGGAATTTAATTGCAGGCTCATATTTTGATAATGAGAGGAATACAACCAGGAGATGCAGGGATTTAGCATACCCAGTTAATAATCGTTTCCCGATTCATTTGGTTCAAAATATTCTTCTGAATCTTCATTGCTCTCATTAGGGTCTTCATTGTCATTAGAGGATTCATCAGAATTATAATCATGATTGTCTTCTTCTTCAGCATCATCAGTTTCTGGCTCACCTGTAGTCATTGCCAGAACACATTGAGGGTTTTTTCCTCCTTGGTTTGATTTTGAGGATTTAATTCCAGGTGGTTTAGGAGGCATTCTCCGTAGTCCAGATTTTCAAATTGGATTCTTAGATGGGCTGGCGGCATAATTTTGTGATCCTTTCCTGGTTGGTTGACTTCTGTATAGTTCTGAGAACGTTTATTGGCTGCTGAGTTGAAGTTCCTTTGGAGAAAATCAGTAGACTTTGACGGGTTAGAGGATTGGCGCAGATTTTGATTTTGATTTGTTGGACACTTGGACCTGTAGTGCCCCAACTTGCCAAATCTGTAACAATCTGGGTTGAATGTTTCATTATTAGAATCCTTGTAATCCCTAGATGATTTTTGGTTTTGAACACGACTATTGTTCCTTGGCTTCTGCAGGTAATTGATGGCACAATGCTGGACTTTCCTTGTTGTCTCCAGCATTTCTTCTACAGCTTCCGCTTCTAAGACAGCATCCTTGAAGCTTTTTGGTTTCTTTAAAACCCAAGAGGATATCTTAGTACGTAATCCTCAAAGGAATTGCTGTAGCATTAATTCAGAAATTAGGGAGCTTTTTCCAAGGCTGCCAATTCTTCTTCCCTGTAAATTGGGTTAGGGACCAAAATCATTTCATCTGTATTTTTCTTCAGGACTTTTATTTTGTCAGTCTTTTGAGAGAGAAGAGATACTCCCACTAATTGTGATTGTATGTTGCATTCTTGTACAGATTCATTTTCCTCTTGGAATATTGTTTCCAGCCTTTTTAGTCCTTGAGGAATTCTGGTATCCTCAAAATCAAATTCCAGAGCTTTTCAGATTTGTTGATAAGTCCCATATACATGACCTCTTCTAGCTGCAACAGAATCCCAAGCTCTGCCTTGAAGTTTCTGCAAAATTAATCCTTTAATGTCTTCATTACTTAATCTGCAAATCATTATTGTAGTCATTAACTTTAAATGCCAGTTGTTCCATTTAATCTCACCTTTCTTCCCAGTAAAGGTAGGTAAATTAGAAATAAAACCATTAATAGCATGCTTGTTAGCCCCTGAGGCATTGGAGCCTCTAGCCTTTTGATAAAATACCATTTCATTGGCGCTTGGGCTATCCAAGGTTCCAAGCAGAGTATTAGACAGCAATGATTGCCTCAAACCCATGGTTTCTTCTAATGTTTCTTTTTGAATTTGGAGCTGTTGCTGCATCATTTGAGCAACAAGAGCAGCTTCATTCTCTTGCATCATTAATTGGCTTGCATTAATAGTTTCTAAATGGGTGGAAATAGATTTTTCCATGCCAGCCCAATCATCCCTAATGGATCTCAAGATATTTGCATCAGTGGCTGAGCTGGCAGTTCTGGTTCCAGTAGCTGTTGGTAAGGCAGCTTGGATTTGCGCTATTTGAGTATTGCTTTCTACTAAATTCCGTTGAACATAAGTTTTACTTTTAATGGTAGACTCTAGATATCTGTTCTGAATTGACTTGACACAATTGTTTGCTTCATAAACTGGAGGTCACAGAAATTTACAGAGTTTGCACAATGCATGTCCGTATTGCAGTAAACATAAGGGTAATTCACTAGCTTGTAAAACAAACATTTTAGCACCCTGAGTAAGCAAGTAAGGTTCTGACAAGTTTACCTTATGCCACTTAGGCAATCCCTTATATGTATCTTCTGCAATTGGTATGCTATGAACTTTGAACAAATCCAATATTTCTGGTTGCCTTATTACTGGTACAATTGTCGTTCTTATGTAATGGCATGTTTCATCCATTCCACACCCATCCATTGCTCCAATTGTCAATGGATGAGACTTAATCAGCGTTTATAATTCTTGCACTGGTAATACTGAATTGGTGGCTTATTTTCAGCCTCCAATACCTTACCTAATGCAGTATTTACATACTCATCATAGTACAAAAAATTGGGAAAATGGAAATTTTGTATCCAATCGATATCTTGTAGCAAGGACGATATAACCTCATTAGCCTTGTCTAATTCCAGACCCAGACTTGAAGTTAAGAACCATGAGTTTGTAGAATTGGTTCCAGCTTGTTCTACTCTGCTTGCTAAAGTGATACTATTTTTGAAAACCTTGTTTGTAAGTACTTGATATTTCAAAGAGGTCAATAACTGTACCCTTTTCTCTTGCGTGACGGTTCCCTTAATTTCTTCCTTTCTTCATTGTAATATGGGAAGCAATCCGGTAAAACGTTGCATCTCTTGGGAAATTTCTAGGTTCAGTTTTAATCCTGTGCTTCAGATTTTTAATTCTATTGTCCAAATCTGTATTTTTGGTTTTCAATAAACTAAACAATGCACTGTTGATCATTTCACCAGGTGGAATATAAGTTTTGACATGATTGAATATTTTAGTTTTAATGATATCAGATTGTTTGACCAATTCTCCCACGTCCACTGAGGATTCTAACGTCCAGTAGCTATTTGGTACACATATTGGATACATCTCTTCCAACACAACCCCAACTCTACCTGGAAAGTTGCATATGGGGACGTTTTATCAAACATGTTCAGGTTTGAAGATGTACCTTTATTGTTGATGGGGATTTCCCTGATTGTGAGGGAACAAGACACATCCATAATAAATATACAAATATATATTTCCACAAAATTTCTATACACTTCCATAATTTTTTATTGATAGTTGAGGACGATGTTAACCCTTCAACAGCAGATTGCGTACTGGCCATTGGGCAGTTCTCTTGTTCTTTCTTTTGGTGACTCAGTCTTTTTCCTGGCCTGCTTGGCCTTGACCGGTTCAGCCATGTGTGCTTGTTGCCTTGTCAGAGGTCTTTGCCATGTGCTTTTTGTTTCTTTCTTTGGCCTTGTTCTGGTGGGCAACACGTTATCTGAGTCCAAATGACGTAGCAAGGGACAATCCATTGGGTTTAAATCCAATTTTCTTTTTCCTTTGTCGTTCCTTTCTGTTTCTATTTATCCTACATTGTCGTCTTCCTCTGCTGCTTCACCTTCTTTGTCTTTGTCTCTAGACTGTGTAGACAACCTTCTATCCTTTTTCTTGCTGTCTCTCTTTTCTTTGATTTTTTTCCACTTCTCTTTGTTTCTTATCTGCCTCAGGGTTAATGCAACTGCGCCATCTGCTTCTCCTTGCAGCTTTCTTTCAGGTGTTGATTCACCTCTTCCTGCTGTTAGTTGCTTAATTAATTTGGGTGTGCTCAAGGCAGGTGGTGGACCTTTTTGAAGGACAGTTTTGGATAGACTAGGTAGAGTATCCATTGTGGTATCAAAGAATCTCCCTATTTTGTCAGTAACTTCTCCAAATATTTCCTTGATCTTTTGAAATAATCCAGTCTTTCTTTCTGGAGATGCGGGTATTACCGTAGTGTCTAGATCTGGTACTGACACAAAAGAATCTTCTTGTTCAGACAGAGAAGCAGATGAATCTTGTTTTTCTCTAGATTCTTTTTGCTTTTTTAGGATGGATTTAATTGCCTGCTTATCTACTGGATGTTTGTGAATTTTAGAACCCAGAGTTTTCCTCTGTTGTTCTCCTCCAATTGTAGTTGTTGCTATAGCAGTTTCTTCTTCTTCATCAGTCTCCCACTGTTTATCTTTGGAACTCTGAGGACCTTCCCATTTCCATTTTGGGGCCTCATCAGTTCAATCGTCATCCAATACTTAGAGTATGTCCCTTTCTTTGGAAGGTGTTGGCAAGGGAACTGGGGAAGACTGTCGTATTTTATATGGTCGCACGTAACTGATGTGAATTACGTCAGTTCATTCTGGATTTTTGTCATCCTGTACCCTGATCACCACTGGGTTGATTTTGTCAATGATGGTATACGGTCTAGATATGACGCTTGATTTCTTCTGATGGCTTTTTGGGCACGGTCACGGATTACCTTGAATTCTTCTTTTTGACTTTTGTTCTTAATTTTGTTGAGCTGTGCTTCATCCATATACATTGGGATCCAATAATTACAAGGTTTCATACCCGTAACTACCTCAAAAGGCAAAGCCTGTAAGGCCTCGTGTTTTGATGAATTATGCACCCATGCAGTGAATTTTAATAATTTGTCCCATGTTTGCCTGTTTTCAGGATCCAAATATAGAGCTAGATATTCATGCAGCTTGCAATGGGCTCTTTTGTTTTGCCCGTTTCCTTGCGGTCCATACGCGGTAGTGGTTGTAGCTTGTGCTCCAAAAAGTCTAGCCATGTCCCAGAAAATACTACTCAAAAAGTTGGTTTCCGTATCAGTTAATATTTTCTTTGGGGGTCCAAATAGACACACCCAATCACTTAGGAATAGTCTGGCTGTTGTCAGCGCAGACGCTTCTTGCATAGGGGAGAATACTATCCATTGGGACAATCTGTCCTGGATAACTAAAATATAACAATTACCCTTCAAGCTGCTCGGGACCCGTCCAACTACGTCCATGCTTACCTCTTTGAAACATTGTTTTGGCACGCCCGTGGTCATACAGGGCATTTGATGGGCGTAGTGCTTGTTAGGTTGACACACTTCGCAAGACCTGATGTAATTGCCTACATCCTTTTCTAGATTAGTCCATGTGAATTCTTGTCTGAGCGCATACATTGTTCTGTCCAATGCACTGTGTCCCATTGCCAGGGGATCATGGAACAGAGCAATGATTTGCAAGTGCAGTGAGGGCGGGACCCAAATACGCGGGCACTCTTTCTCTTTCTTTATTATCAGTCCCTCCTGCTTGCTGTATTGTTTGCCTTCGGGGCGTTGCCCACTTTCTCTGTCTCTCTCCCAAGGAGATCCCTGGATATATACGGCAACAAGTCTGTTCTTTTGAATGCGGGTGATAAATATGCGCATAGCTTCTTTGTTTTCTCTGGTGGGAACCTACTTAAAGCATCCGCATGCGGAATGCTTAACCCTCTCTTGTACTCAACTGTATACTCGTATTTCTTGAGGGCCATAAACCATCTGATGGCTCTCCTACTGTTGCTGTTTTTCTGTTGGGCCAAATAAGGGATTGCGATGTGGTCCGTAAGGATCTTGAACTTGTGTCCCCACAGGTATGACCTGAATTGGGACACTCCATAATAAACGGCTAGGAGTTCTCTATTGGTGTTTGAATATCTAGATTCTGCTCCATTCAGAGTTCAAGAAGCACATCCTATAAAGACTTCCTTTTTGTCCCTTTCTGCATCAGGATGGCACCAATGGCGTGTCCTGAAGCATCTCTTGTTAATATAAATTCTTTATAAAAATTGTGAAAGGACAGGATTCTAGTAGACACTTTGTCAGGCATTTCTTTGCCTCTTCTTGTTCTTTTCCCCAATTAAATTCCATGTCCTTTTTTAGCAGGCTATACAAGGGTCTTGCTTTAGTTACAAAATCCTTGATGTACAATCTAAAATAGCCTACCAATCCAAGGAAAGCTTGTAGGCCTTTGATGTTCTTTGGGGTAGGGAAGTTTTGGACAGCATCCATTTTTACAGGATTTACCTTAATACCCTGGTTACTAATTAAAAATCCAAGGTACTCAATCTGTGTTTTAAACAGTTGAAATTTTGAGAATTTTATCTTTAAACCGGATTTGTTTAACCTGCAAATAATATCTTACAAATGCGCCATGTGTTGTTTGGCTGTTTTGGAATAGATCACTATGTTGTTTTCCTATTTTAGCTTTATTTTAATTTAGAATAACTAAAGATAAACTATTGGGAATGTAAAGAGTGTCTTTCTCTTGGAGTTCTTTACTCCTTGATTTGCAGAGAGGCAAAGTTCTGGCGACGCGAGACTTTTGGAATAACAGACAGACTTTTCTTACAATGCAAGTTTTATTCAAGTCAGACAACTCAAACAACCAAACAATGCAAACAGCAGGGATTCTAAATGGACTCTGACTCCTTCAGGGGATTTGGTGATCAACTGATTTTTGCAGTTTGGAGCTGGGGTTTATATACTCCAAAACTGCTGGGTCCAACTTGGCCAAGAGTTTAAACAGATGCAGGTCATTGCCTCTTTCGAAACTACATATGTAGAAAGTCCTGGCCATGACATGCATCAAGGCTTTTTATGGGAAGAGGGAGTGGAAAACGCATCTGCTTATAATTCATAGAACTCTGTGACAACGTCCACAATTTCCAGTCGTCTCTAAATGACGACCACTCTTTGTAACATTGAGTACTCTTCCCTCGTGGTGTTTTCCACGACCACTCTTTTAGAGTGGAGTTAGCCTTTATCTCCTTACAGAGCGTCTTCGCACTTAAGGAGTTGTACAAAAATAGTACTTTGTAACAATCACCCCACATAACAGAGAAAAAGCTCGCTTTTTCTCCCATCGTATAGTTTTGAGGGCGTGCATTTTTCAGGCCGATTGGATTTCAATCCCTTTTCAATCTCATGGTTGAAAGGTATATGCAAAAACTGCGTAGTTGAGCCGTACATAAACTCTGGTTTTCAAATATTGCTGTCACAGTGCTCAGGCTACTTTTGGCAAAGCAATTTTGCAAGTGCTAAAAAGTTGTTTACAGAAATTCGGAGAAAATCTGAGAGAAGAGAGGAGATCATTTTTCGGAGCAGCAGTTTTTTTGAAACTGCGTGTAAAAACTGTCGTTACGACCAAATTACTGTGTTGAGAAAATGAGAACTCTTCGATTTTGGATTTCACTCTTGTCAATTGTTTCGACTTTGAAAGCTGAGGAGAATTGTTGAATCTCAGGTGAAACATACATCTGTTGAGATTTATGTGGAACTGGAGTTTGACAGGCTATGGAGTACGACGGAAATGTCGTTTTGGAGGGACCTATTCTCGATTTTAACTTCGCGCCTTGTTCAACAAAATAAAGGCAAGTCATAAAAAGAGCAAAACAAAACAAAAAAGTGCCCTTGCGAAAAAGTGCGTTTTGTTTCACAGAAGGTTGTCGTAAAGGATGAAGTCATCTGTTGACGGTTGGCGCCAAAGATTTTTGTTGAAGGAGGGGGATGCAAATTGCTGTTCAGCAGCGTGACTCCTGAAGCAAAACAAGCATCCAAGGTTCTGGATGTTGAGGAGGGGGTCCTGGCAGATGAACCAAGCCCAGCTGTTACAATTTCCTTTCCCTAAGTCTTGACTTTAACTCCAACGTCTGGGGAGGTATTTCCTTCCAGCAGTCCAAGTTCCAAATTCACAACAACAGCATCTTCATCTTGGAGTACAACGGTAGTTTCAACAACGTGGAAAATTCAGGAAGTGACAGTGCCAACAATTCCAACATTGATTCCGGTGGTGTCATTTGTTGAAGAAATAGTAAAGAGTGATCTTCCTGTTGTTCCCACAGTAGTTGTCAACAGCAACGTCAGCGTGAGCTCCAACAGTAGCAATAATAAGAATAATTCCAATTTTGCAAATAATACAATTGTTGAGGAAAAAGTAAAACGCAAAGAGTTGGCCAAAGGACAATCGATTTTGGCCAGCGGGATTGTGATTGGATTAGAATACTTGATGGCAGGAGTATTTGTTGTGGGAGTTGCAGGAGTCGGAATTGGCTTCGGTATATTAATTTGGAGAAGAAGAAAGGCTAGTGTAAGTTCAAGTTCTTGGATTTTTGAATCCTTTCAAAGAAATCTAGATCTTGTTTAATAAAAGAATATTTTGTCTTTTATTTTACCATTTTTTAAAGGCGGCGAGAGGAGACTACCATGATGTGGAGTTTCAATCATTGGCAAATGAAAATTTTGATGAAAATGGAATGGAAATGGTAGATCTTGGACCACCAGTGGTGCCTGTCCTTTCAACAGCTGCTATGCCGTTGATGTCGAGTACTTTAAACGTATTGAGAGAAGAAGTGCCAAAAACAAATGAAA
This sequence comes from Notodromas monacha, assembly GCA_905338405.1. NCBI lineage: Eukaryota > Metazoa > Arthropoda > Ostracoda > Podocopida > Cyprididae > Notodromas > Notodromas monacha. The sequence goes on from CAJPEX010000606.1 coordinate 85,898, forward strand.
ATAAAGATTCTGAACTCTGCATGCTTTTCTGTTGTGCACCCAACATTCCAGAATATTGGGTAAAGGAAACGATGGTCAAAGGTAGAGATATGCATCATCAGGATAAGATGAGACCAGAGAATTTGGAATCTGTTATTACCAAGAAAACAGTAAAATTGGTGGAAAAGCAGGTCCATGGATACGTCAAAGAATATCCTTTTGTCATCAAATATTGGCACAAAATTTATTTTCCAAGCGTCCTGGAATTGGAGGAAATGATAATTGGTTTGTTGCTTGCTAATTTAATTTGTTACACGACAGTTTTCCTTAAAAACAATCTGATGTGTTTTTAGAAATGGGGATGAATCCAGCCCATATTATGAATCGTCTAGCTTGGATTTTGAATCTTTCTTTCCAATACGAGGCTTTCCATGTTAAAAAGCAAAGCAGAAGGAATGTTCTTCTCGGTAAAAATCGCCTTGTGGTGATTCCGGACATTCCATTGACTGATTTGGAGTACAAAAGATACTTGGGAATGCATAAAGGTGAAAATATATAAACTGGAGGTGTGAAAATACATGTTATAATTTTTGGTTATATATTTTAGACAGTGCTTTTCCGGAACACAAAAGTCATATATTTGGCTTTGCTGGAGGACAATTATTTGAACTATATGAAGATCCATAGCCTCTACTGTCATTGGATTGAACAGGAGGAAGAAGCGCAAATGTTTTATACGGAAGTTCAAAGATTGACGGGATCCTTTCCGTTTTTGATCTTTTGGAGGAAAGTGGATATTTGTTCCAGAAGTACCAGTATTCGAGAGAAATTATTTTGGAAAACAGAGCTGAGTACGAGAACAATTGTGCGCGGTATAATAAGAAGATCATTTATATTGATACAGCGGATCTGTATGTTAACATTGAAGTGGAAGCAATGTGTGACATGATACATCATGAATAAGTTTTTAAATGTCATGTCACGGGAACTTCGTAACTAGTTTGATTTACTATATTTGTATATTTTGAATTCTTTGTAAAAATTTGTTTCTTTGGTCAAATTTTGTTATTTCAATGCTGAACGCAATGCTCAAAAAGTATTTGGTTGATTCTGAGGGATTAAAGAAATTTCCTCCACATACCCATTTGGAGTCGGTCTTTCTTGTTTTCTTTTTCACCGTAAATATATTAGCCTTTCCCTTGGTGGGTTCTTCTAAATCGCTGACAGTTTCTTTGTCCGTTTCCCAATTTCTTGTATTGTCTAGATTAGAAATGAACTTAGGAATCTCTTGATCATTGTCGTCATCATCTCCTAATATTTCTATCATCTCCTTTTCTTGAGAGGGTGTTGGTGATGGTACTGGTGAAGCTCTCCTGATTACGTAGGGTCTTAAATAACTAATGTGTATCACGTCAGTCCAATCAGGATTATTATCATCCTGTACTCTGATCACTACGGGATTAACAGACTTGATTACCGTATATGGTCCCTTGTATTTGGGCGACCATTTTCTCCCCACGAATGTGGCACTGTCGTGTCGACGTATCCATACTTTGTCTCCAGGTTGATTGGTCACTCCCTTTTTATGGATGTTTATTCTATCTAAATAGGAGGCCTGGTTCCTTCTGATTGCTTCTTGGGCTCTTTTTCTGATGGATGAAAATTCTTCTTCTCTGCTTTCAGATTGAATCTCGTCAAGTTGGCTTTTATCCATGTATAGTGGAACCCAATAGTTTCTTGGCTTCATGCCAGTTACCACTTCGAATGGCAAGGCTTGGAGAGCCTCGTGTTTTGATGAGTTATGAACCCAAGCAGCAAACTTGAGCAATTCATCCCAAGTCTGTCGGTTTTTGGGATCCAGATATAATGCCAAATATTTGTGTTCAAACGCTACACGGGAAAGTAAAACAGGTAAAGGAACTCCCGCCATCCGTCATCAACATCAACGAACTCGGGGTTACTTAGATCGGTATAACGCTTTATACGATGACTCCTTCAATCAAGGAGACACCGTTAGGATTTTTCTAGGAGGTCCAAACAGGCAAACCCAATCACTTAAAAAGAGTCTGGCAGTCATTGCTGCCAAGGCTTCCTTCATTGGTGAAAATACAATCCATTGGGACAATCTGTCCTGGATTACTAAAATGTATCGGTTTCCTTTTGAACTGCTAGGTACCGGACCTACAACGTCAATACTAACTCCTTCAAAACAATTTTTTGGTATCCCAGTAGTCATATAAGGTGTTTTATGTGCGTAGTTCTCATTCTGTTGGCATACTGCGCATGAACAAATAAAAGCAGCAACATCTTTTTTTCCAATCTTGACCAGGTGAATTCTTGTCGCAAAGCATAAACAGTACGATCCACTCCGCTGTGTCCCATAGAGGGAGGATCGTGGAAAAGGGCTATCATTTGTTGACGCAAGGGGGGAGGAACCCATATACAGGGCCCGCCTTTATCCTTTTTGATGACCAATCCTCCTTGTTTGGTATATTCTTCTCCTTTGGGGATTTTTTCTTCCTTTTCCGTTTCCTTCAAAATTAATTCTCTAGATATATAAGGTAGTAGATCTGTTCGTTTAAATGCTGGGGACAAATATGCGCATATCTTTTTGGTTTTCTCCGGTGGAAATCGACTAAGCGCATCTGCATGAGGTATGCTAAGACCTCGTTTGTATTCCACAGTATATTTGTATTCATTTATTGCCATGAACCATCCTATGGCCCTCCAACTGTCACTGTTCTTTTGCCTAGCCAAATAAGGTATGGCTATGTGATCTGTCCTTATCTTGAATCGGTGTCCCCAGAGATAGGATCAAAATTGGGTTACTCCATAATAGACCGCTAGGAGTTCAAGATCTGTATTGGAATACCTACTTTCTACTCCGTTTAAAGTGCAGGATGCACATCCAATTAAGACTTCCTTTTTATCTTTCTTTTGGGTCAGAATTGCACCGATTGCATGGCCAGAGGCGTTGGTTGTCAATATGAATTCCTTGTCAAAATCAGGGAATGATAAAATTGGAGCTTTCAGCAAGCAATCAGATAAGCATTTCTTGGCATCTTCTTGGTCTTTGTCCCAATGGAATTCTTGATCCTTTTTCAGTAGATGAATATGAATTCCTTGTCAAAATCAGGGAATGATAAAATTGGAGCTTTCAGCAAGCAATCAGATAAGCATTTCTTGGCATCTTCTTGGTCTTTGTCCCAATGGAATTCTTGATCCTTTTTCAGTGGATGATACAATGGTCTTGCCTTGTTGGCAAAATCCTTTATGTAGGATCTAAAATATCCCACAAGACCTAGGAAGGCTTGCACTCCTTTGACATTTTTGGGAGTAGGGAAATTGCGTACTGCCTCTGTCTTTACTGGATTTACCTTAATTCCTTCTTGGCTGATTAAAAATCCCAAATATTCTATCTCAGTTTTAAACAACTGGCATTTGGAGAATTTTATTTTCAGGCCAGCTGTATCCAAACGCTTGAAAATATCTTCTAGATGAGAGACGTGTTGTTTAGCGGTTTTTGAATAGATAACAATATCATCCACATAAATGTAGGCGGATGTTCCCAAACAACCGTCTAGAACTAAATGCATTAACCTTTGAAAAATGCTTGGACTGTTCTTCAGTCCCATGGGGAGTCTTACAAACTCATAATGTCCCATAGGAGTGGAGAACGCCGTCTTCCAACGTTCTTCCTCTCGGATCTTAATGTTATAGAATCCGTGAAGGAGATCTAATGCTGAGAAATATTTAGCAGTACCCAATTCCTCAAAAATCTGACTAATCCGGGGTAATGGATGGGGATCCGTGATAACGTGCTCATTGAGCTTTTGGAAGTCCACCACCATTCTCCAACCTCCATCCTTTTTCTTGACCATTAAGGTCGGGCTATTATATGGGGAAGACAAAGGTTGAACTATTGCATTGTCCAATAGATCTTCTACACATTCACCCAGGAGGGATTGCATTTTGTATGGTATGGGATATTGTCTGGTATAAATCGGAATAGCGGTGTCCAGAGGGATGTCTGCTTCGTATAGAGGGCAGAGTCCCAATTGATCAGATTTCTTTGCTAACACATTTCTAAACCGGATGAGCATTCTTCTGACCGTTTCTATATATTGTTGTGGACATTCAGAAGAATTAAGGTTGTCAGTGATAAGCTGTTCCAGATCTTCCTTTTTGATGCGTCCGTGGATCTTGTCCTTTTGGTGAATACTGTTAGGGTTGGTATTTTTCCTAGTTTTGAACACTTGTTTCTTTTCACTTTCCGCGATTTTATAAGCTTTCTTTATTCCGTTGATGGAACCACATCCAACTGTCATCCGTGGAGTAATTTTTACATCTTCCTCAGTGACATTCAGACATAGAACCCAAATTTTTCCGTCCCTTACCTTCAAGATACTTCAAGCCAGAATAACTCCGCCTTTCACAAAGTTTCCCACAAAGATAGATCGGTTCTCTAATGCTCGTCCTATTTCCTTGCTTGGTCTTACTTCTATGATTTGTTGAGACTTTTTAGGGATGAGACATGTGTTGACCGGATAAATTCTAAATGAGGTCTCCTTTAATTTCTCCATCCGTTCATTTTGCTTTTGCAATCTGGCCAATATCCTTCTCAGTAAAGAAAGGGATACAGACCTTAGACATTATTAAACACCTCTTTTTATAATTAATTCTGGCATTTGTAGCACAGAGCACATCATGTCCTAAAATCCCATCGAAAGTTCTATCAGCTATTTCAGTTACCAGCAAAGTTAGTTTTGCAAGGAGTAGGTCCTTAAACCATAGGGATGCATCAAGGGATCCTTGTACCGGAATTTTCCGGTCCTCTATAGTGGATAACAATATGTTAGGGGTTCTGGTAACGGTACCATTAGGTAAGAAGAATGGAGAAATCAACAATACCTCTGAGCCAGTGTCAATCAGGAATTTGATGGGGATAGGTGTGACGGATGTAGTAAGCAAGACGACCGGAAGCTTCAACTGGGGGGAAGTTCCGGTCAACATTCGTTTCCCAACTGTGACTCTTGGAACTCTTCCAACCCTTCCACTTGCAGTCCTTCCAGTTGTTCCTGGGAGGTGAAGTGGACTCGAATACTTCTATCTGATTGGCCATAATTTCCTGATGGTGATGAATTGCCACTGTTTTTCTTTACAGGCTTTCCCTTCCCTTTCCTTCTCAACTGTCCTGCGCTTGAGGATTGTGAGTCCGGGATTTTGCTGCAGCTAGGAGATCTCCCATTGCGGGATCTTTGAGTCACGCGTGGCAAGCCAGATTCAGCAGGGAACAAGAGCATAAGTCTTCTCCCCCTAGGGGGTGCTTGTGTCTTCTGTTCACTCTGCTGGTAGCCACTTGTCCCATGAGTCGTACGCGTTTCTCCTCGACTTCTACATTCACTCG
>CAJPEX010000607.1:0-74135 GCA_905338405.1 Notodromas monacha
GAGAGGTTGTAAACCATCATTTTAACTAATTTAGACAACAACAGGATATTTTTTCAACTCGAAAAGTTGAAGAGGTTGGTAGACTTGCTCTGGACAGATACGACTTTGATGCCATGTACAGCATTTCAAGTCAGTTTTCCTATGAATATTTCCTTCATTCAAATCACTCTACTACATTGATCACTGAAAACTTTTGCCTTCCAAAATAGGTTGACCAGCGGAGGAAAAAAATCCACTAGAAGATGAATATCTAAAAAAAAATTTCGTGCTCTAAAATAGGTGAATAATAGCAATAACCCTTGGAATAACCCAGTGGAAGGTCAGTTTCCATCGCGCAGTGGTTCTGGGAAATTTGTGTACAGAATGCTTGTGCATTTTGGTTGCTGGTTCGACCAAAGGTCACCAAAAGGATTAGTAGTAATTGAAAAAAATCCTGGCGAGTAAAAACCATTGTCGTCAAAATCTTGTATGCCAATCCTATGACTGGAATGCAGAAAAAAAGCCACCACGCAATACATGATTTTTTTTTGTCACCAACATTTTTCTTTGAATGAAAAAATTCGAGAATTTTCCCAACTTTGGCTCTGGGGATCATGCTGAATATATATTTTTTCCTTCTATGAGTGGCACAAAATTGGGCAAATAAGTCCCAGCAGCTCCTCCCAAGTGTTGAATTAATAGCCTTGACTCAATGAAACTATAGCAGTCCATTGACTTTCAAATGTTCGGTCATTTTTTGCTTTTACACTTTAAAAGATTATTTTACGCGGGTTTTATAGTAAATGTAGACTTAGAATTCCCAAATTACTTAGAAAAATATTGTACAGTCAAACCCCATGAAACCTTCAACATTTGTGCAGCAGAATGTTGGCTGTCCCTTGGAGGGCGGAAGGGTCCTTTCCATTGCTGGATGGAGTAGGACTTTTTTGTGTGCTCCCCTGTTTTTGGTTTTCTGAAGGTCAGAAAAATGCCCCCAGGTCAGGTGAGGCAAAGTCAGGGTTTATCTGTAAAAAGGCAGTTGCTGCAATTGTCCAAAGTTGGACTTTTTCCAACTTTCACAGTTCTGACCTTGTCAGATCCTCCCTCAGCTTGAAGCCTTAGTATTTTTACTTTAAATTGTTTTTGAATTTGTTGGGAGCTTTTCATGAGATATTCAGGCCAGACAGTGTGAAAAATTACAATAATTTGTTCCACTTCAGCTTATTCCCCAGAGCTAATTTTTCTGCTGCCGTGTTGTCTTTGGGTTTGATGCCGCCTTGTATTTGGGACTGATACCGCATCATACTTGGAAATGATGCCGCATTTTCTTGGATATTGTTGCCACGCCATCTTTCTGCAAGTTGTATTTATTTTGTATTCATTTTTTGAAGCAACCTTGATTGGACTCAAGAGCTTTATGCTCAAAGAGCCCGTGGACTGCATCCGGGTGCTGAGATCCTTACAAGATCCCCTGGACCGTTTTTGTATGATCCCTTTGTATACGGGAAAGCAATTTACGTGATTTTGTACACATGTGCAAAACTTTGGGAAAACCCCTTTTTTGTTGTATTTTATGTTTGCCCCTTGGAGATCCTGAAGCAGCCACAACCTCAGCACTTGGAGATCACATGATCCCTGGGTGCGCATGGGTGCCTGGAGGTTGTTGTCCTGCTCCCCCTTTTTGGCGGTAACCTGATCCCTTTGAGAGGGGAATCCCATACTTCCTTCCTGCGCAGCGCATTGGCTTGCGGATGTCAGCTTCTCTTTTACATTGGATATCTTCAGCTGGGAGCTTGGAAATTTTCCATGACTACTGCGCAGTAACGCGCAGCTGCACTAGTTGTTATTTTTCTTTGAGACAAATATCTGCGCCCATCTGGCATTTTGGCGCACTCCTCACCTCAGGGCCTTTTCAACAGCCATGTTTGCCATTCCCGCTTAACCCCCAAGAGGTCAGGCTGTATTTTATTTGAACAGAAATTTTACACTCTTGTAATGTCAGAGGTTCCGACTATGCGAGTGTATGTTTTTGTCAATGTATTTGAAATAATTAGCCTTGCATTCATGTACTGATTGTGATCCTTTATATCATGTGTGTTTCAGGCAGAAAAATCCCTTGCTTTGTCTGTAACTACGTTGCAGAGTTTTGCCTTTGGGAACTTGTCAATCAGACAGTTCTCCACATGTGCAAAGAAGTTTTATAATAAAAGACGCCCTGTAAAAAGCAAATACTGGGTTCTTTACTTAAACAAGCTTCAAAGCACATTGTCAATTGCGTGGGATAAAAACAACTTTGACTCCTCGACAGGCTGCCCAGAGTTACACCCGGATTCCAAACAGCCCAGCACCAATCAAAGATTTGGAAACAAAATGCCGCACAGGCAGCAATATCGCCTGCTCAATTCCAAATTGTCAAGTGTTTTAAATCTCTACCAAAAGAACAACCGAAGTTAACAACAACATCAAGCTGGAAATTAATATTCAATGATCATGAAAGCCAAGGAGCCAATGCTGAAGATAGAGGAATGCACTGTTTGGAAAGTAACATTATGAATCCCTACTCGAGGTTCAAACCCTTCTCTTGGCGGTCTTCCAATCCTCCGTAAAAATTTGGGTTGAGGTTTTCAAGAGACCATGTGTTCAAAACAAATTGGTCTCAACCTTGCAATGAGTTTTCACACTAGTTCTGAACAATAGCTTTGGAGACCCAAAGCAAGGATGATAGCATTTAGGCCTGACAATGCCACAGCAGGCTCCGATGGATGGATTGAATAGCTTTCTTGTTGGTTTAAAGTTTGTTGTCCATTAAAATAAAACACTCTTTGCAAATATATATGTTTATTTTTATTCACAACAACATAGGGGTTTTGAACAATACTCAAAAATAAAATATAACAGACAAGTAGTTTAAGAGAATCTTGTTAAATGTACACAAGGTTCTCTGAGATGTAACCGCAGTCAACACTGGATTAAATCTGAGGAATATAAGGTTCCTGAGTAATATATATATACTTTCTCAGGTATATAGGTTAACAGCTGTCTTTCACATTTTATTCATGAGGGCGCAGACCTCAGGAGATGAACATCAAAATATCCGGCACACAATAACAACATTCATACATATATGCAAAACAATCTTGGAGGATATTTACCTCAGAAATCCATATTTCAGAGGTGCAGCTGTGCAAGAGGCATTTGTCACTGTCAAAGGTGAGGGGGAGTTTTATTTCCTTTAAACAGAACAAAAGCGCATCATGCTGCTAACGTGGGGTGACATGAGAAGAGAAAATTCAAAACAAGGAAACAGCTGCAGGGAGAAAACCTTGTATGCTTCCTTGAAGCAAGTGCAAATTAAAAAGGGAGATCCTTGAAACATATCCAAGCATTTCCTGGATAACAAGTTTAAAAAAGTTTCTCATGAAAATATGGCATCATATTGGAGGCAATGGTTTGTAGCAATCCTGTTTGGCTTTGTATCGAAGGCCAAGTTTGATTGCTTCACCTAGCTTCATGCTGTGTCAGGTCTCAGGCTGCTTTGCTTTTGAAGTCTGTCTGGGTCAAGTTTGAATCATTTATAAGCGATTCCAACAGACAATGCTTCAATCCTCAGACTGTAGGCTGACTTGAGTTAATGTCGTACATTTCCTACAACAACAAAAGCATTGTCCGTCAGACCTATGGAAGAAATCGCTAGTTATTGTCTTTTAATTTCTTGATGACGTATGCCTGCTCTCCCTGAAGTGTCAAAATACACTGTTTTCCTTCGTCAAATACTATCAGCAGCTGCTGACGTATAGAAGTATTTTTGCTCAGAAATTTCGCTATAGTCATTCTATGGTCAGATCTATCTCCTCACAATTTCGGATGATGCCGTCCATGGCATTCTTCAGTTTGTTGAGGATCTGCTTCTGTGAGACATTTGTGCTTCGAACTTATCTTTCATATGAAGCAGGGTCCGTCTGAGCGCGCTTAATCACTGTATATTGCTGTTGGATTCGCACATGGGTCGTGTTGTGTGCAAGACACGATTTGACTAATAAATAAAAAATGCTCTTGGTATTTCTTCCTGCAGCAACATCATGAATGCGCAGCCACAGGGACAGGAGAAGAATCTGGATTTCCAGGCGAGACACTGACGTGTCTATCGATTGACGACAGCACACCATTGTGTGATGCTGGATATATGTATCGTCCTCCGCATGCGCAATCCGCCATTATTGTTGAACGAGGCCGAGAAAGGAACACGCAACTATACATACAGGTTACTCTACTGTACTTTACTGCGTCCTCCGGGCGAGGCTATACTGTAGTATCTCGTATCGGCGTTGTCAATCACTCGTGTATCTACGTCCATCTCGACAGGTCGCATCGCGGCGAGTGCTGATGCCGACGACGATCGACGTCACCTGCTGGCTCGCCTCGCGTGCTGCTGTCGACGTCGACGTACTTGGTCGTCGGCCGCCGGGATTTTCCTCCCTAGCAGTCCGCGACGGAAAACAGGCACGAACGCGAGACGGAGACCGATAAAACAGCACGCGATTGACTGACTGACTGCTCCTGACCCGACTTTCCGAGCAGCACACGCCAAGAGCCGACCCGAGTCATTCCTCCGCCGCCGATGGTAATCCAGATCCGGATCCGCTTTCAACCTACTGTATACACTCTACTGCTGTACCGTCGTCATATCCTTCTTCCGCCTATTCCGTCGTCGTCGTCGTCGTCGTGGTGGTGGTGGTGGCGGGAACGGGAACTGAAGCGAGTGCCAACCATATTGCTCGTGGATGTGATGCTTCTCTTCGGAGTCCATGTCCATATGACGCGATGCAATATAATATGCAACCACGACAATATACGTGAAGGAGGGAGAAAATGATGAAAGACGCGTTATTCATCATCCGTCGACGCCTCCAGCAGAAGGTTCCTGACACGTACGAGTCAGTATTCCTGCGTGTATGTGTATGAAACTGCCGTATATACACCCTACAACTCGCTGAAGAGGTTTTCTTGTGCTGCTCTTTCAAACATTAGCCTCGCAATTATAACCGCGTCTGGTTGAATACATTATGCCGACTTTGGTTAGTTCCAAAATACGGAAAAAGTTTAAATTTTCACGAGGACAAGACATGGAATGGATTGACGCTACTTCTTCCTAAATGGAGGAAAAATCGGCGTCAAGATCGGATTTTTCAGATAAAGTGATTGATGACGCGTCACTGCACAATTTCATATTAAACCGGTATTCCTTTCATGCTTATAGTCACCATTTTACTCTGGACGGAGTCTAACTTATCTCAACCCACCGCACACAACAAACTAAATTATACGACGCTCTTAAAAGTTGACACAGTAATCCCTGCTGGCATTCCATCCATTCGCATGGAAGGCGTATACTGTACGTGTATATAGTCAACGTGGACGAAAAATGGAAGCAACAAAAAGCAGGAACGAAAGAAGTGTAGGTATTCCCACGTTTTATCGCAACATTTCCTGTTTTCTAACCCTGCGGTGGCCTTTTTTATTGCGGATGCGATAAATCGCGCCCGAATCTGTTGGCGTCCCAGCAATTCGTGCCCTGTCACGAACTGCAGAAAAAAGTGACACGAACGAGATTCAGAAAATAAAGCCTTTTCGTCTTGGAATACCAAACGGTCCTTTTGTAATCGAAGAATTCTGCAGCAGTCCTAAAACGAGAGTGGAAATGCTGGAAAAGATATAATTTTACCAGCACAGCACTACAGTCTTACATATGTAGGAAACCCACAGGAGTGAGAGTTAAAAATTTGTCAGGCGACAGGTGGAAATTTAAACATTGACGTTCGTTTAACAATTACTGAATTTGAAATTTAGAGAAGATATAAGGGTTGAAACAATGAAAATAATATATATTTTAGCTGGAATTGATTTTTTAACACTCTGTGCATGCATGATAAGAGTGGCGATAACTGGAAAGTTGTCACGTTTCATCATGCATGAAATTGAAAAAGTTCATTTTAAAAAAATCGAAAGAAAGTCCAAGAACCCTTTACAACATCATGGACTTCGTTGTACACATCTTTCGTTCTTTTGCAGTCATACTCCTGATGCAACCAGTGTCGCGGCGAAGCACGTGGGGCAACCCCTTGTATAAGTTGGTGAAAAACGCGGAGAGAAGGAAGGAAACTAACTCGCCATGCAGCAGCAGCCACCTCTTGATGGAAGATGCAGCACTAACGGGGAAGATTCCTGGGCTGTGTGGCAGGAATTCGGGGATGCAGATGATGAACGAGGACGGTGAAATACGACGTGGCTGATGGATGGTGTCGTGCCGTCGGACGGGACGCCAATAGCGCGGTGAAGCACTGTTCTGCGCAGTACTTGTGCCGCGCTGACGTCGACGAGTGACGAAATGAAAGAACGGGACCAAGTCTCATTCCTTCTCCGCTTTTTGCATAGACCAAGAGCGAGAGAGAGAGAGAAGTGGAACGGGCTACAAGCACTTCTCATCACAGAGCGATTTTCCACGAGATTAGCGCGCGCGGGTTTCATTCCTCTTCCTTCAGCATCTCGCTGAAGAGATTGAAACTTTCATGAATGTTGGCGGTGTTGGTGGAGTCACTCAGTAAACGCGCCTAAATCAAAAGGCGGAAGTGCTTCCCGCTCTGTGTGATTCCGGCGAGTCACTCACACAGCACGGTGCACAGTCCAGTATATTACTATGAAACCAGCAGCAATCACAGGTCACACTTGGAAGGCACCTCTATTTTGAATTGCCTGGTTAATCAGCCTTTGAACCGAGCAAGACAGCGAGCTACAATGAACGACGTCAGGCAAAACAAAGTCCCACACTCATGCCAAACATTTTACTGCAGATTTCTGGGCCAGCCAAGTTCCCATTGAGGATGTATATCATCAACGGAGGCTGATGATCTGTGCAACGGCAAGACGCCTTTCAGACAGTTGGACAGGGCGCCTCATACATTGGCGACAGGATACTGCTGTGCACTGCACCGGTTTTAGCGAGAAAAAAAAGTTACTGCCCTGCAGCCTTTATATCCGCTTCGCCCACATGCAGCCCCAAATTGCAAAGCTTGGAAGGAGACACGATTTGTTTCCCTTCGCGTGTTTGTGTTGGAAACAACTTATTGCGAGCTGCAGATTAACTTTTCTTTCATCAACATGATCGAATACTTTGGCAACAGGAAAGCCGAGAGAACCAGAAATTAGCGAGGCACAACGGAACTGAGTCAGGTGAATATCCCGCAAAGTAAGTCATGTGCCACGGAGATTCCGCAACATGAAAATTACGTTATTCCCTAATCTTCCATACAGTATTGGCTATCCATCCACCCAAGCGTCACGGGCCCTCACTTTGTGAGACGCACCTCTAGCTAACTGTAAAACTTCTGAATCTAAAATTGGGTTTACACTCTGAGACCGTATATTGAGATGTGCCACCCATTCTTTATTGACGGAAAACCCATTTGCGTCTTACTCGAGGGTGCGTCATGCACTCGATAAGTGAATGCGGTATTTACAATATTATGGCAAATTGTCATGAGTAGCAGTCAGGATGTCAACCCTTTGGTTGAATGTGATATCTGAAAATATTTGTGAATACAGCCCGAGGTAGTTGGAATGTAGTTGTTCCTCCTCGTCTTTGAGCGAATAAACTATGCTCCCTTTCAACGAAAAAAGTTCTCAAGTGCACAGTGCTGCGATAATTTCATAGCAGTTTTGGATTGACGTCCTGACTGGAGTATACGTGCCATCAGTAGTACACTATAACTAACGCATTTGGGGGTACAAGTATCGCAAGCCTCATATAAAATGTGAAGAAGAGCTACCCAATCTTCCTGACCTAAGGAATTCTTCTCTGAATGCCTCTTACGCTCAAAGTAAAATTGAGCAAGAGAGCCCCTTTCCACATACCCTGTGTCCTGCAACTAAACATGTTGGGGGCGCGAATATATGACAAAATTTGGTTGGATTCAGGATTGTCTCCTTCAAAATGCTAACACGCTAGCTGTCGATGCAGCAATCCAGACCGGATTGTGAAATGCAAAATTATAATGAATAATAAAGATTTCAAAATTTATTTTCGTTCTTTCATGTGCACCATAGAATTCTTTCATCTTCACTACTTGAAGGCATTCAGGACTTCGTTCGCTTAAATGGCCGACTTCTCTGGAGAGTGTCCCGATAGTCAATTGAATAAGGCGTGAAAGGCTGACGAGATCTTCTGCCTCTTCTTCACGCGCGCCTTGTCTCTCGGACCCCATCAGGCACAGATACCACTGTCCAATTAATGAAGTCGGTTTGCTTTCTTCACTGCCTGCCGATTGCTGATATACGTATCCTGCACGCATTTCTCTATATACATGGGCACACGGTGGACCGAAGAATTCCATTTATTGTGCCAGAGAAAATTTCCCAAAGAGTTGCAAAGAAATGTCTGTGGACCTGCACAAGCCTGCGAGCATTGATTTTGGAACACCGCTCCATTTACCACCCTCTCCATCCCAACTTTACTATGATATGCCTCTTCCTGCTGATGCAACTACTACAGGTGAACCTTGGTAACTCAAACCTCCTCAAGTCAAATACTGCCCTAAGTTGATTTTTTCAAGATCCCCTCTGAATCCACTTGGAAACAATGCATAAAAAACTTCCCAAAGTCAAAGGCTTACACACCTCTGCAAGTTGAATTTTCTGTGGCCCGTTGGCTATGATTTTCTTGACACAAGTAATAATAACGCAATGTAATTAAAAATTGATGAGTCCAAAAAGGAAGTGAAAGACTTGATTGGGCAAATGAATCCCTGCTTCCCTGCTTACAAGTTCAGCATCCCTTCAAATAATTTAAGAAGCAATTTGAACCCCAGAATACCACAATTTACAACACTGGGCTGTTTTTCAATGTTTCCCAGAACAAATAAAGAGCTATGTGTTGTACAGTAGTTGAAATCTATATATAATTTCAAACCTCCTTAAGTCAAATTCTTTTGCTGGTCCTTTGAAATTTGACTTAGAGAGGTTATACTGTACATACAGTACTTGAATACTGTACTTGCACACTGGCCCCTGCCATTCAGCAGATCAGACTATGCTTTGGTAGTGTTGGCTGACTTAGGAAGACGCCGGTGCATCGTCGACCTCCTCCTTCACAGGATACAAAAGCTGAGTTGTCTCGCAGGACGGAGCCTCTTCGTTCACCGGCTTGCTCTGTTATTGCTGTAATTGCACGGACATAGAGCAGGAATGTATCAAAGCTCCCCGAGTCTTCCGATGATCCAGATGTTGCTGGAGGATGAAAACTGAACCAGCGCGGGGAGAATGAAGAGAGGAAAGAAGGAAAGGAGTGATGTGTATTGTACTGGGTTTTACAATGCATATAAACGTAGTATAGTACTGCTCGGTGGTTGTGCTCGGTGCTGGGTTGGTTGATTCGTTCTTGCTGGTCGGCTAGCTGATGAGAAACGACGAGGCCCAGGAGGGGAGGAGGAGATTGAAGACCCCGTCATATATCATGGGGTATCACATCTAACCGGATTCTTGACTCCACGGCTGCCACCCGCGGTAAACGCGTGTATATTTTATTCGTCCCGCGGGAGGCAGTAAATTTCCCGGGCTTTATATTTTATCCGGATAATTAGAATGCCAGATCCCCGATACGCGCTCCAAGCACGCGATATCATCGCCGACCGGCCTCAACTCAAAGCCCCGAGAATGTCGATCGCTTATCGGCCCCCGAAGGGTATTGACTGTCCATCCCGACGTGATTTAAAGCCCGCTGTCTGTCGTCGTCGTCCGGGCATCGAGGAATGTCAGTCCTCCTTTTTTGTTTTGTTTAAATTTCCCCCTCATTTTTACGCTGTTTCTGCTGCTTCTTCGTATTATTTATTGTCCGTCGTCATCCGTGGCGTATAGTGTCCGTCACTCGCTCATCACTTTCCTCCACCCCTCGTATCATAGTTGCCCTCTGGCTCTTCACCGCCAGCATTCTCATTCTGGTCGTCTTCGTCGTCGTCATCATCATTGTACCGCAACCTGTGTCAGCAACACTGACTGCACACCAAAAATCGGTCATTTGAATGCCGACATCATCCGGAGATGAGCCACAGCAGCCTCATCCTGATGAGCGACATTCCGGAGTGACGATGTCCCAGCAGGCATTTAACCCAACATCACCAGCAACAGGCAGCCTCTATACCATGCTGCTGGCAGCGCGGAAATTGACGATGTGACTCAAGTCCGGGTGTAATAGTACGGCATTCTCATCCTCGGGCAGACAAATGAGGTAAACGTTGAAGAAACAATGAATTTCGATGATGGCCAGGACCTTCGCGACACCGCTATACTGCATTGCCCGATACTTACCGGATCATATTTAAATAGTGCTGCCGATATACAGGAGGAAGAAGAAGCAACGTAACCAACAGACGTCGTACGTCAAACAGTGCGTCAAGTACGTACACCACGGACTGCATGTACAAGAGGGGAATGATCGGTTTTCTCAATGATGCAGCATGTCTGAGCAAGTCCGGGAAAAAGATAGCAGAAACTATATATATGCTTTTTCCGCACCTATGTATTAAAATTGGTTATCTTAACTTTTCCGCGGCTTGGCATGTTCTTCAGACTGATCCTGTATTTATGCATACTACAGGTATACCTTCAGAACTGTATATATATATATATATATGCAAGTAACCCTATACTGTATGTGAGAAACTAAGAGAGTGAGAGAGCGCTGCTTCTGTGCAGGCAATAGAGCTGGCGCAACTGTCAAAAATGGCAACAGCAATAAATTCACCATCACCAGGGCCAGAAAACAACATTGGAACCAGGTCATAAAAGTGATAAAACCCAACTCCAAAACTGTGTTTTGGCAGAGAAAAGTCTGAATAATCGCCCTTATTCTCACAGGAAAAGGCAGAAACCAAACCCCAGGTGGCTGGGAATGCAAAAACCGGGTCTCCTATGATCTGATTCTAAGAAAGAGGTGATCTCTTTCCCTCCTTCTTTCTCCTCACAAAAACTCAGTAAAGAATGCGCGATTTCCCACTTTGTGGGAACTGCGCATAACCAGGACCAGATGTCAACTAACAAATGGGGAAAAAACCCCATTCCAGACACTGGGGTATGATGATTTACTGATCATCTTGTTAACCCCACCTACAACTGTCCTACTGGACAATCTTTACGCACCCAGCCAATTATTTTCCAAAACAGGCATGAAAGGGAATTGAGTCCCTAAAAAATCATTATACATCCTCAAGAAGGAAACCATGTTGGACAAACGTTTTCCACTGCCGAAACTCGCTGCATATTGTCTACTGTTTTCTCTCGCAGGAACATTTTTAACCAAAGTGTTCATCAAAAGTTTTGAACCAAATTGTTTATTCCGCCTATTGTGCTAACAAAAGTACACAGTTGTGCTTATTTTGGGATATCAAGTCCCTCAGGTCGGTTGCGCACCAACCAATCGCCAAGTTCTTTTTCTTTCCTCGATCCTCTCACCTGCATAAAATTTGGGTGCGACACTTGATTTTGCACACTGTACAGTACAAAGTAACCAAGGATGATTGAAATTCGGGACAGCCCTATTGCGACTTTAAAAATCTGCCCCAACACCCAGAAAATATCTCAAGATACAGAAACTATTCCAATATCTCTGGAATAAGAGAAAATGTTTGGTGCTTAAAATTTAGATTTATTTTGCACAAACTGTGCTACAATGTGCTTACGCAAAAATTGATAATGTTTTTTCATTATAAATTCAACCGACTTTATAATTGAGAAGAAATTAAATTTTTGCTCGTTTTGGGGACATCATCCCTAATCTGTGCACAGTATATAGCACAACTGCCAGTACTTTTTTGTTGCATTTTAAGTCCTTTTCATGCCAAAAGATCAGATTCTATGATGTTTTCTTCCTCACAGTTACATTTTGTCTCTTGAAGTTGAGAAAAATGTTATATTCGTTTTTTGTGGATTTATTCCTGATTTTTGATCACCTGGGGAGATAATTGAAAACAAGTTTTATTGAACAGATCTATGAGAAGAAACAATCCAACAGTTGGATGTTCAGAAAGAATTTGCCCAAATGCAGCTAAATTGGGTGAAAAAATTTAAGTGTTGGAGGGAAGTTGGATATCTTTTGGATAAAAATTGAACAGATTGTCCCAATTTTATCCGAAATATGTCCCAGATCCCTCCAATCCTTGGCTGCTTTGGATCCAAAAGGCAGTTGACTGTTGAATAACTTCTTCCAAATTTGTTCATTTCTGGCAGGATTCTGGGATAAGTTGCTTTGGATCAGTCTTGGATCCAAAATGGACATTTTCTTACTCACTGGATAGTCTATTCATTGACCAAAGCACAAAACTTGATATCATAATGATATATTGCGTGATTTTCCTCTATTTTTCTTGAACAAAGTTTCTCAGAAATTCAGCCATTAGGAATGATATCTAGTTACGACTGGAATGAAGTTGGATGCATGCTTGAGGGATTAAATGATCTCAAATGCCACTTGTATCCATCACATTAAAAATACTTGTCACACTTCACGACTTACACCGTGATTTTCAAAATTAATCGTACCTCAATTTTTGTTTGTTTACAATTTGTTACTTTCAACATGGGCGGCTTTGGGAACATAACACATGTAAGTGGAATTCTTAGCCAAGATATTTAGGCAGAATTCTACTTCCTCTTTTTTGACTTCTTTCTGTTGAGCCACATTTTTGTAAAAATGAATCTCTCCCTCCCTCTCTTTATCTCAAAAGGAACTCAATATTTAGTTATTTGCAGACATTGCGTCTTTTTTGTTGCCTTCGCAATAGAATAAAAAAAAGTGCGCAAAGTGAACTCTTGGTTTTTGGCCCCAGTTTGGTTTTCACTTTCAATTGCTGCCGAAAAAAAAACCACCTACAGTGCTCATATCTCCCCATCATTTTAAAAAGGAAATTCAAATTCAGTCCCCACCCTCTCTGTCGAAAATCTTTTTTAGTTCATTTCACCTCAAGGAAACTGCTGTGGAAAGGATTTTAGAATTTTCCAACAAGATCATTCATATTTTCTTCATACTATTAAAAACATTATGTTGTTCAAAATAAGGAATACCAAATATGTACTGCATCGGACATCCAACTGTACGCTTAACACAGGTCTGTAGATAAAAACTAGAAAATTTTAAAGTTCCAAAAATACAAATACTGTACATAGAATTGTATGCATTGGATAAAATATGCAGGATGAGCACCCTGTGTTGTCGTAGGGCTTGAAGAGAAAAGAAGTATATAAGAAGTTACGTGAAATTCAAAGAATGTTACTGCGGCTGATTGTGAGGGTATGAATTTCAAAGTTTTATGTAACCCTTTTGAAATCTAGGTCGGAATTGAAAGATAATTTTATTCCTTCAATTATTTGATTGTAATGGTATTTTTTGTTATGGTTGTAATGGTATTGTTTGTAATGAACCTCACGTATTTTTCCAAGTACTGTACAGCACATCATTACTGTATTTATCTTCCTCATTAAAAGGTTATTGTTACCGTCATCTTTCAGTATCAGGTACAAGGTATCTTTCTTCTCTTTCACAAAGAATCGGGGCAACTTCATGGAAGAAATAAAAGGGTTTTGAAGTGTAACTCATGATTTACTGCCTCCGTTGCTTGCATCAGTTCCACAAAATTGTGCAGAGTGAACAGAAGAAGCACGCGTATTCATAATTCAGCCATGGGAAAATTACAAGTATAGCTCGCAGGTACCGCCGATACTGATTAAACAGGATCATGAATACCCTATACTAGAAGGTACTTTCTTCCGTATCATAAATCATAATTTGTTCCCTGAAATTTAATCTTTGAGGAAACCGCGAAGAACGGATCCGCATTAAGGAACGGTGGGCGATTGTACTTGTAATTATACCAGCGAATTCGATTCTGGACAAGAAGGAAAGCGATGCCGTAAGAATTGAAAAAGGTTGATCAGAATAATACCGAAAGTTTGGAACTACAGTTCTTCGAGAGAAATTAGGAAAAAGATAACAAACATAAAAAATTGCAACAAGAAAAAATGTATTGTGAATGCGCAATCTCATTTCCCAGTTTACGATTTCGTGCCGCACGCGTTCGCCTTTGTTTTCTTTTCTCTGCACTTTTATCAACCCACGTATATTTGGTGGATTTGTGAAAATAAACATATAACAAAAATATACTGGCTGCTCGATAATGAATTATGCTGCGAGCCTCTCCTAAATTTATTCGATCTAGCACCATGATTGAATTTTTTTCTTTGGCCAATTTTAAAGCTTGTGATTTGCAGGTCGAAGCTTTGACCCACAGGCAGGAATCATATTTTTAGTTTCCCGGATTAGTTAAATAAAATGGTTCGTGAGCGAAGGCATCCACATATACTGTAAATCTTTCAAAGTCTCAAATTGCCCATGCCTGCTGGTTTATTATAAGCCGGGCACTTATTCGTTTCACTCGAAACGGCGATGGGCATTTAATTTTTTTTTTTGTGGCTCAGAAACAGTGGAAAGAAGGAGATGGCGCATGGACTCGATTTGACAAACGATATTATCATGTGAGGAAGGGGCATTAATTTTGCTTTCACATCAGCAATACCAAGGAGAGAAACAGCTGCAGCAAAGACTTTTGTGAACAAGCAAGGGTTGCATTAGACCTACAATAATCATGCTGTTTATAAAATAAAATAAAAATTACGAGGACGGTAATGATGATCATTGACTGCCTGGAAGCTAGCGAAAATAAGAAAAACCAAAAACAAAACAGATATTCCAGTTGCCACTCATCATGCTGGTGGGTTTGATTCGGGTGATTTTTGCCGATAACCCCCCCGCCCGAGGCATGTCGTGTCCCATCAGCTGTCACCTGGTGACGGAATCCCGACAGGCATGGAAAAGGCCTCCTCGTCGTCGGACCAACGGGGCTTTTCCCCCATTATCTGGACACGGCCCTCGTTTTGCATTCGGCTAGATGGGAGTGATTGAGCCGAATGGCGTCGTAAATCACCTCGAATACTTTGTATATCCGGCCCGAAACCGGTCCCCTTCTTCCTCTTCCGGCCTCTTTCCCTTTTTAATGCCGTGTGTTCCTCGCTGCTGGCGGAGCGCGGTTAGGTTATGAGCATCGGATCTGTTGCTCGATAGCGAATGCCATTCCTTCCTTCCCTCGCCGTGGCGTATCTTATCCTCGCCAACATCGGAAATGGAACTGCGACTCTTGACTGAATGATCTCAGATGCATCTAATCAACTTTTAATGTCCTTCCCACAAATGAATAGTTCCCGGGGCGGCCGTAAAAGTGGCCCGGTATTCCGCACAGACCCATCAAAAACCAGCAAGTGCGATACCGACGTCGACTCCCTCATCACAGCATGCATGCATGCATGCATGTGCTGCTGAAATAGGGCCTCCAAGTTCTCAGAACTATCCAGGAGTACCAGGATGACACAATATCATGCACACTGCTGCAGCTAGCGACGATGACTGAAACTTTTTGCAGACTTCAGTCCTTGTCATCTGCTTTCCTCTTTTTCACTGCTGGCCGACGATGACGATGATGGGCGACAACGCGGCATATATAACTCAAAATGCGTACTGGTTATTGTTGTCACCAACATCAAGTAGAAGGATTTCACCTTGCCGAATGCATGCTGGTGAATTCTTCGCCAAGAGAGGGCGCCAGGCGACCAAAGAAGGATTGCCCAACGCCAAGACTTGGACACATTTTCAGCAGCGAGTGTGCAGGAGGTAATGCATGCGACACAACCGGTTTGCCCCATGCAAGGCCTACGAGTGGCAAGAAAGAGAGGAAGAAGAAGACCAGAGCTTGGGCTTCAGGAGCACAGGAATTTGTCATTATTCTCAAAAAGGTTTCAGTTGAGGAAGGATCTTGTGTTTTGTACTTTTTCTTTTTGCTGAGATGTTGTTTTTTTTTCATAAGTGTTCGGTGTGTGTTTTCTGACTTGGATAGTTGCAACATTCTCACCCCGCTGTGCTGCATTCATTCTGTTTTACTGAGCTAATCTGAAATTATAAAAAAAACAAGATTTTAAGGGTCCTCTGTAAGAGGCACCCAGCTTCCTGACAGCTGATTGCCATTTTGAATTATTTTGTGCATTTCTTAAACCTTTGTTGGAAACCATTCAACGCATGCTGAAAGCTGCAGTTCGTGCGATTCATGCAGCACTATGGATTTGAAGGTTCACCCTGGTTTGCTGTTTTTCAGTGCCTGAAACTTGCAAAAAGGAATGCTTATTAAAGGTTAATCGGCCTCACATAAGTTGTGCTATCCAGAAGTGAGGCAATATTATTGGAAGGGATTTACTAGATTTATCTGTGTGCTGGATAAGATGCAGGATCTCTTCACTGACAGAGAGATATGAAATAACCTGGCATTGGATTCGAATGCAATGCACTGATGGCACACCACCATACTGGTTGAATGCATGTGCAGTAGAAATTTGTTAGAAAAGCTTTTGGGACTTCAGGAAAAGTGTGTTTCAATGAATACTTTGTTATAAAAAGATTTTCAAGATTGAAGACGGCAAAACGTTTTCACATCAAACCTTCTTACAATCAGTTAGAAGTGTTAGATACTTAGATCGTACTTCTCCAGTACATTGTATTCTTACAATTGTATTGAAAATTGTATTCTTACAATTTTCATAATTGACTTACAAACTGAGTGATCTTCCAAAATAACAAATTAGCTTCCGTCATTAATTTTGTCTTTTACGTTAATCTCTTCATTTTCTTCATTCCAATACAGTGGGAATATGACGCATGGAACCATTTGGACACCTGTTCTCTTTTCATTATTTGCAGCTTCCATCCAAGTGTTTCACGTAACAGCCAGTCTCATTTGGGATTAGAAAGTTCAGCCTTTGTCCGACAATTTCTACCTGAAAAACCTATTGAAAATTCCTCTACAAAACTTCGTTGTACTGGAATTGGGAAGTTTCTTATAATGCAGATTGTTTCATCGTGTGCTCAATGCGATATCTGTCAGAACTCGTTGTATAGTTCTGAGAAAATCACCATTTAGGAGTATATTTCAGGACTTGGCAAAAACGCCATCGCCATGGAATAATGAAAGCCGAACACTAATTTTCTGACCCCGACGCAGGCACAGAAAAAATCAGAGAGGGGAAGGAAATGCCTCGTTTAATCATTTGCAACCATTTACAACATTCATCAACTGACGCGGGACAGGATCACAGGAGTGAGTGGCGCACTTTTTATTTTGATTTGCACCGAAAATATTGCACCCATTATTCATATTCAGTACTTATTTCTGAAAACGTTGGCGTCGAGTATTTCTTTTGAATTCCGCTTTCTCATCAGGTACAATGTATATTCCCTATGCATGGCCATGGTTCAGCACTTGATTCGTATTTTACTGCTCGCGCGTGCTGACGATCGTAGACATTTTTAACGACAGAAATCCATGCGTTTGGTACATAGAGTAAATATACTGTATGTGCATCAGTCGTAGGTGTTGTTTGGTGCGCCCGTTCTCGCTTTCATTCGCGCAGAACGGATGTTCGATTGATCCTGTACACCACTTGAACGTACTGTAGGTTGCTCTTCCTCTACTCTAGCTTCCTCTTCACCAATTTTCGACTGCGACATGGAAATCCATCCCGTCCGTTGCTGTTGAATGCTCGAAATGCGCATGCAGGGAAGAAGGAGAGAGACAGGTACAGTACAATATAGAATATATACATATCTATACAGTATATATATAGGCCCTGGAAGAGGAGACGGCAAAGAGCAACGCGTCGGGAGTGACAGACTCGTCAGCTGGTCGTGTCACGCAGCTCGTTATCGCTGACGACGACAAGAGTCCCGTGATATATTGCGGCTTCTGGGGACTCTGGCGGGGTTTCACGGATTCTCGTTTGCGGTCCTGACAGCCGCCAAAGATCCGCTATCATCACAGCCTGTGCTGCATCGGAGCCCTGTTGCTGCTGCTGCTGCTGATGATGACTACAGCCCGATTTCAATTGTAAATGACCATGCCGCATGAATTCCAATTTTAGGTCCAGAGAGGGGGAATAAGGAAGGGAAGCATTTTTCATTTACTTTACGACACAGGTGAACCCCCGGCGAGGCGGTGAATGCAAGAATAACTGATACGAGCCACTCGGTATTCTGCAACAATACATATGTCATGTACGTCGAAAAACCTTCAGGAACACATGCAAATATACAGCTCTGATCACCATAAATAAATGATTTAAAAATTAAGGAAAAATAGTGTCGCAAATTTCGCAGCGAAGTGCGGTGGGTAGAAACATTATTGTCTGATGGAAATGACAGGTCATCAATAATTTTTCGGTGCATATATAGACGCGATTTGCCAGCTTTTTTTTTTTCATTGTTCTGTCTTCTTGAAAACTGAGTCGCACTTCAAAGTTGAAAGTTGTCCTTTCATGCACAGCTGGAAAGTAAATTACACATTTGTTCGATGCAGCGTCATCAATCAGGAAAGGAAGTCCAGAAATGAAGCTATGAAGCAATGTATCCATGTTTTAAAGCTGTAAATGCTTGGACCTAGTGAATTGTGCTCAACAGCTTTCCCTTCCTGTGTGATATCGGAACTTGCGCTGGCCACATGCATTTGAGTCGAATCCAGTGTCCACACACAGTCCGTTTTGGTTTTAATTCTCACGTCGCTCTTTGCTTGAGGAACATACCTTAGGATGGATTACCTTTTCATGATATCTCGAGAATTATTTTTCTACCCGTAAGTATTTCTTTCACCCCCCCCCCTCTACCCAATTCTGTCTTCATGAAATAAATCAATCAGCGCATTGCACCAGTAATGTTGTTAATTTAGCTTGAGGCGTTGACAAGGTTTAAAAAAAAACACTAAAATCGGTCAATAGTTTGTGGGATGCTTCAATTCTGGAATCTGGACTACTTTAAAACGTGTTCAACCAAGTTTTGTATTATTATACTCAACTGAGCACAGAATTAAATCAAGGAAACCGTTTTTCATGCCAGAGTTAGACTGGGGTTTCTCCGTATACTTCTCTACAGCAATGGTTTCATAACACAGCTCAAACAACCGAATTAGACATGCACACCTTGGTAGATACGGAAATTAACCCTGCCGCCAAGCAGGTCAGGATCAATGTTCAAGTGATTCTTCATATTAACCCTTCTACATCAAAGGGTTATTTCCAAACTGAGTCTGGATTTTCTCAGGTGGTCCAACATTTCATTCTTGTTGAAGAACATGAAAGCCAGTCCAGTTGGGCCAGCGCAGTCCGACTTTATTAGGAAAAACGCGTTGTTGAGATTCTCCAAATAATTTCAGCTTCTTCCACCAATCTGTTGGACCCCTCAATGCAAACCATTCTTCTGCAACCCAAAAGGAATGGATTGAGAAACTAAAAATAATTATATTAATTCAAGCATTGGATAAAAAAAAAGCTCAGCCTTGGGGATTATTTTTTGTGATTGAAATTTGTGTGTGCTTGTAAAAAAATGTACAAGGATTTCTGCAAATTTTGCCCTGGATGCACTGTCCAATTTTTTCAGATTTCCGAGCAGGCACCAAGTTTTGTAGAAATAGTCGGACTTCGCGGCAAATGGGTTAATAAATGTTAGTTAAATAAGTGTTTCATTAAATGAAAATGAATCAGGGAAGCTACAGCTGATTTTTCTCCTTAACCCTTGGACGGTGGCAGCCTCCATTCCATCCCAGGGCAAAGTCGGACTATTATTTCCCAATGGGCCTGCATAACATTTTTGCACAAGGTTATGGAACCCCTGCTAAGTGGGGGTTGCATGCCAGGTTAAAAATGCCAGGATTTTTCCCTACTTTGCCCTGCCCACACTGTTAGGGATTTTTAAAATTCCACTCTTGAGTGCAACCAAAATCTGCAAAAAAAAAGTCCAAGCTGCAGAAAGGTTGAAGACCGTGATATTAATACAGTAGTATTCAATCTTCAGAATTGAGAGGAATTACAAAAATAACTCAACATTGGCAGTTGGAGACGATTGCAGGAATGGCGTCCCTTTCCAGGCGAAACACCGCCGACTCCTCATGATCGAAATCATCGGACATCATCGTACGTATACAACAGTTTCAGTTTAGGCTCAATAGTGTCGTCACTCGTCAGTCCATGGCCTCCTCAACGCGTCTCGTCGACGGCAGACGCTTCCTCTAATTCCCCGCAACACTCGACAGTGTCACTGTCAGCAGCATCCCGAAGGGGAGGAGAAGACCCCAGCATTGAGAGAATGAAGCAACGTACAGCAGACAGCCCAAGTCACCGCGTTACCTCGAGCTGACACGGTATCAGAGCATGTCCAGTGCGACAAGGACGAGTCACGGCGAATCACGCGACTTCATTCCGTCGATCTCTCTCTCTATTTTAATTTCTCTGCCCTCATGAAGAAAAGAAAACACAAGAAGCTTTGTCTTGATCAGAGGGCTGGTCACAGCAGTGACTACGCATTGTGTGAAAAGTTTGCACTGCATGGATGTCAAGTTAGGGTGATGATGAGACTGAAGCATCCAGCACGGAGGGGGAGACCTTAGCTAGCAAGGAAATCAGTTACACACGTGTCGAACTACCAAGGGCGTTCTTTTTTGTTTTTTACTCCGTCAAGGTGTTGTACTGCACAGCAGGACTGTAGTGCTGTGCAGCCACTGACACAAAACAGCTGCCGCGACGAGGACAGCCACGAGTGGGTCGTCGCGGGACTTGTCACTTGAGCTAATTCCCCCGTCAAACCGCCCCTCCAGCTCCATGGGTTCAGGCAGCACATGACATTCGGTTCGTCCAACTCTATTGTGCTTGCTTGTCCCCCGCAGGGAAACACCACGATCCGGACATGAACACCAACCGAGTGAACCAANTTCATTGTTTTACAAGTGATTTTGCAGCACCAGATCTGACTCATCTTAATTGGCACCAACTCTTATGGAGATAATCTGAACTTGAAGACTATAATTAATTTTATAACTCTCCTTTTTGGCAGGTAAAACCCAAACCAAGTACACTGAGTAATTGAGTGAAAAGAGTGGAATACACAATGTTTATAGACTTATGTTTCATTATTTTTCATCCAAATAAGCCAAACATATTCTTTATGACAGACTCTGCTCCTTCCAGAGGGTTGTTAGCCACTGAAGAAAAAGGGGAGGACTTGTGTCCTTGTGTTACTTCTGGAAAGTCTAGGAGGGGTCAATTGAATGATGTTGCAAGTATCATAATTGAGAATGCAGGCAACTATAGAAAGGATAGGTTTCTCACAGCGACTGTGTTTCAGCTAGTATTTAACCCTTGGATGTCATTGGGTTGAATTCCATCCTGTTGTGGTCATGGGAAAGTTTTGCATGCTTTTGCACATTGGTTTGTCTGTGAAGGTAATGATAAATTTTTGCATGCTTTTGCACATTGGTTTGACTGTGGTGGTAAAAAATAAAGATTTGGCTGAGTAGCTAAAGTCTGGAAAAATCTGGTGTAGGTCTGAAATCCCCCAGTAAAAATCCCATGAAAAAATTAAAAACAACAAACAATAGCCAAGGTTTAGGAAATTTTTTTGGCCAAGAAAGAAAACAAATTGCGATTTTTCAGCGACTTATCTCTTGTAACCATCCCTGTTTTTTCCTTTTTTGTATGCCTTGTGGCGCTGAATTTGGCAAATGAATTGTGGCACTGCTGCGCAAGGGATAATGTTCTGGTGGTGTTCCATGCAGGGACTTGGAGCAGAGCTGGAGCCCAGAGCCTGGAGTCTGGAGCAAAGCATTTTTAGCAGGAGTGGAGCAGAGCCCAGAACAGGCAAACTTTTGGCTGCTCTGGGCTCCAAGCCTAAGATACCATTTCAAAAGTTGGGGGGAAATCCCAAGCCATACGTTCCAAGGAATTGTGTGGCATCTGAAGACGTGACTGTTTGGCGGACACGCAGTCAACAGAACTGCCTTCCATGAAATTATTTCTTTGAATCTAAAATATGTCTTTCCTTATAGATTTAATCCTGAATCCATTTCTTTCTCCACAGTGTCAAAGATGTTAAAGTGTGTCAGTGTGTGTGTGTTACTCATTTTTTGAATTTGACAAGAAAAATAATTCACAGTATAAGAACATGTCTGGGCTATTTTCTATAATTATGTGCATCAACAAACAAATTTGCATTCTTTATATTGAACTTCATGTTTGCATTTATGTCAAAATTTCTCAATCAGTATATTTGAAATTAATATGCTCTATTTTTCAAGAGAGGGATTAAATTGCAGTACAATCACAGCTGACTATTTAGAGGATTTTAATTTTGAAAATATTGTTTTGCTGAAGCAGTTGTACATGTCTGTGCTTCAGAGACTGTTGAGAAAATTTTGGGGAAAATATAGTTTCTAAGAATCACAGGTGTGAAGGAAAGAATGTCTTCCATGCATGATTCCGTGACTTATTTTTGAAGAAGATTCTCGCTCTGGCTTTTTTGCTTTCTTCTTTCATAGCTGAGGCATTTGTCTGATTCTAGTCTTGACAATTATTGATGTACTTGGAGCAGGAATTGCACTCACATTAAAATATCCGGACAAGAAACCCATTGAGTACTGCAGGAAAAAATAATTGTGAAAAAAATGTATGAGTAAATTGAAATAACAGTAGAGCTACAGGGCAGTTGCCCACAAAATAAATTTAGTGTAACATCTAATTCAATATAATGAGATTTTTTGTACAGAAATCTTCTAATTTATATCAAACGCACGACTGCTGGGTATTCAAATTTTTCACAGGCATCATTGAATGCTGAATTATAAACGTAAATTATTTGGTTTCTTGAAATGCTTTGAGATATAGGGATTCTCTCCATTGTGCTGGCCCACATAATTCTCCACTTTTCCAATATGGCCTGTGGTCACTTCTGAGTTGGGCACCACTGTGCCACATGCCCTTCATACCAGCAAAGTACAGTACTGTACTGCTGTGTTGATCAAAAATAATTTCAAAATGTAATCCTTCAGCGATCAAGTTTATTTTCATGTTTCTTGTATATGCAATTGAGTTATGTATTGAGGGGGATCCTATGTTCATCATAATCATTCCGTCTTGCATTCCTTCATATTCAATGCACTTTTTAGGAGTGCTTTGATAGTGCAATGAATGCCATTTGAAGGAAGATCCCCTGAGGCGGATCGAGAAAATCAGAGAAGGGGTGTGGGGTGGAGGGTGTGTCGTAGGGAAGGATTTGAAAACTGGCTGGCATTCAACAGGTTGCCAGCACGCATTCGCGTCTCATTTCCCCTCGGGTAAGTGAAGACGAGCCGACCGTTTGTTCCGCGGAGTGCTGGTGTGTGACAGTAGTGGCAGGAAGGCTTGTCCTCTTCTCAGTCTCCGTTCCATCAGACACAACCAGCGAGGTTCTGTACTCTGCTGCTGTCTGCACGGGGTCCTTCCGAAGTTTCCACGGGTTCATAATCGAGATGAAGTACGTGGCCCGTGATTCCCGACGTTGATCCCAGAGCCCATCTGCCTACGTAATAGTCACTCGACCTTCATCATCGCGAAATGACTAGTGAAAAATATAAATAAATAAAAACGAAAACCAAAACGTTCTGATGTCACACACGACATGTGAATATAGATCGTCGTCGAATGCAAAAGGCGTAGATCTCAAGGTGAAATGCATGCAATTTCTGCATGCTCAAGCCATGCATAGGAGGATAAAGGAAGGGAACAATAAGTTCTCGGCATCCATCAGCCCCTTGCCTCGCCATTAAACACAGCCGCCATACACAATCCACAATACTGCTGTACTCGACGAGGGGAAAAGTGCGGCGGGTGTCGAGTGAATGGATTGTTCGACGCCGCTTCGGGGGTCATAAATACGTCAGCGAGTCCCGCGGGGGTGACGGGGCTTCCTCGACGCGCGGGAAATTACGCGGAGGACGGGATTCCCTGTCGACGCTGCTGCCGGGAAATGAAGACCTCTCGGCATGCAGACCCAGGCGCACAGCAGCAGAGGCATATATACCACGGACGACATCAGCCCCCCACGAGTGACACACCGACCATTTCCTCATCTGGGGAATGTTTTCTGCCTACAGAATTGTCCACCTTTCTCGCCCGATTTTTTTCTTCTTTTTTTTTCCTATATACGGACTGATGGATACTGCGAGATTCGCTCCATAAGATTCACTTGACCACATTCGATGGTTAAGGAATGGGAGGAGGCTTTTCGAGAGAAGACAAAATCCTCAACTCTATTTTCATTTTGATATTTGTCACGGGAACAATAAAATGCTGTATTTTGACAAGACATCCGCCCACTTCCTTCGTAAGGGGACATTTTGTAATGGCATTGCTTGGATTTAAAGCCGCAACCCTTGACTGGTATATTTCGGTGTTTCTTTTTAAGCGTTGTATTTTGAGTGACGGATCCTGGACCCAGAAACTCATGTACTCCTGGCAATGCTTCAGTTAGGAGAAGATAACTTTTTCCATCAGCTCAGTGTTGCTATTTATTGCAGGCCTAAGTGGAATGCAGGCATTTTCGCAGTCAGAAATATTGTACAGCAAGAGCCCCATCACATTCGGAGAATTTGACTCGTGCAATTTGACTAACTGTGTCTTCCGCATATGACACATATCCTCATTTGTCTAAGCGATAATAACATATTCCATTTGAACATCAGATTGGCTATTATTGAGACGCGCAATAATGGCGTCGTTTTGGCTAAATCATCGGTGGATGGTGCACCATAGAGACTATAGACGAGAACTCCTTCTTGCAGCAAGATTCCGACCGGATGAAGGTGGCTCAAGTATGTCATACTCATATGTCATATTGCCCAGAAGTAAGAAATACTGTATTTCTGCATTGGAATCCACTTACTGCCTTCCGACCGTAGAACGACCACGATGTCCAATTGAAATGAGGATTCTGCGGGTGTAACCATCATACAGTGCCACAATCATGCCCTGGCCGAAGAAGCAAATGGAAAGAAAAATATAAAAAAAACGTTGTGGGTGTGGCAGGATCAAAAGGAATTCCAGGGCCGCGTGAACCCGTGGGAGCTGCAGGCATGGGTCCTCCGGGCTGAGTTACGGCCCCCTCGGGAGTTGTTGAGACGGATGGCGGGCACCGGGAACGGCGACGACGACGAACGACGCCGTTCCACCTCCGCCTCGCTGCAGTGACAGACGCAACCTTCCCTTCCCTCGACACCCTTTATTCCGGGCCGGCAACGTCGTTATCGTCATTGTCTTGCGGGGTTCGCATCTTTCACCTGCCGCGCGGGGGTCTCTGCCGTCAACCGACGCGATGGTCTTGCCCTCTCGGAGGGGTTCTCTGTTGCGTCATCGACTGTGGGTCCTCTCCTGACTTTTGTTTTGTTTTTTGTTTTTTTGTTTTTTTTTTTTTTGCGGGCACTATCGTCGAGGGGAGCATGCATGCAGTCGCCTCATCTGTTGATCCTGTACCAGGAAGTGCACTCCCGGAAGTGAAGCATGAGCATCCTCCCCTCATGTGTTTCCTACACCTGAAAAATTGTGCGGGAATGATCACATAAATCAATGCATTGGCCAACACCCTCCCGCAACGTATATGAGCGGTGAGTCTTGTGACCAACATGGCAATGCCAAAATGTTCAAGTCCCAACGCCATTGCAAGGTGAGCTGGAATGCCCAAATTATTTGCTGGGGATACATGGTCATTTTCTTGACGATTCTCAAGCTGCAACATGGAAATATTCATGCTGTGGAGGTACAGCCAAAAAGTATTTCATGAAGAATGATTCCTCTTGTATCCTGGGCGATTGGCACCGGATTGCAGCAGCAGACGGTGGAATAAAATATTTTCCACCGAATTTAAAATAATGCTATCTATTTGAAAAATGAGATCACGATGACTAAATTTTATTTTTTTCCGGAATGACATACCGGGTTGTTACCTACGCGTTAAAAAAAATCAGATACTAACTATCACACTTCGGTTGCTGCAAATAGTTGAGGAAAATACATCTGCGAGACGATCAAGAGTATGGTACAGTATTGTCATTCACACTCATAATTTTTTACGAAAGAGACTCAAGTTTTACTGAAAAGAAACTGTATTGCATATATTAAATGAGTTTTTTGCCTACAGATTCGCAAAGCCTATATTAAAAAAAAATCTTGTATCTTTGACTCATGAAAGTCAGTACACAAGTAAATCATAAGAATCTTTCAACCCATCTGTCATAAAGATGAAAAAGAAGAAGCCTTATTATATTGACCAATTTTTGTGTGTGGTCGCTTGAAAGCAGTTTATGAGAAATTTAAATCGATAATTTTGGTAAGTGAGTAAATGGCAAATTCTGACTTGAACTCGATCCTCCAGCTCCATATGAACCCGATTAATATCGAGCATAACTGCGTACAGTATAATGCCAACTATAAATCCTCGCTGAGGCTTTGATTCAGGGTGCTGCACAGTAATGTACGCTTCGTGCCTGTCATTGGGGAAATTATTGGCTTGGGTGGAAATAGTGCAGGTGAACTCGGTCGAAGCACAAGCCCGTGCCCTGTCAGATTCCATGAAACAAAAATAAAAAAAAAAGAAGAGAGGTGTTCATCATGGAACGGGTCTGGCATTCGCAAGCAGGTACGCCAAAAATTGATTACCCGCAGCGACAGCTTTATTACCCGCTGATAAATGGACTGAACCCGCTGCGTAAAAAAGCGAGAGGAAAATGTGATCAATGGCTGCCGGAATTTGCCGCAATTCCTCGAATACTGACGCGTCGAAACAATTTATCCGAGTCGATCCAGAAGAGGGGGAAAATAGATTTTCATGAATGAGTAATGCGTCCGCTGGGCCCATTTCTCGAGATGGGATAATTTTTCACCAGACCAGCCCCTCGTAGAACACGCCGGAGACAAGCAGAGTGTGCGTTGAGAAGCGCACAAGGCGGATTTATGGGTGGGTGGGTGATTGTTGGTGCCGGGGATCGGATGAGTCCCGAGTTTTCAACTCTGCTTGCTGCTGCTGCTGCTGCTGCAGGCTGTGTCAGGCAGACATCATTTTGCATGCCTGCCTGCATGCATGCATGAATGTGCAGTCTGCAGGGGACCGTGGGATATGCAGACACAATTGGTGCTTGGACCGTGTCCTTATGTGGGAACTGTTGGGTTGCCAATAGATGGCACTCGGTGATCAAAGAATCAATTGCCTGATTCAAGTGTGCTGCAGCTAGTGTGACATAGGTGCTTAATCCCACCTCAGGACAGGTCTGCCAAAGTTCAAATAACCAAACCAGAGGTGAGGAGGAGGGTTAGGGACTGTGCTGGAGTTTGAGCTCAGATGCTGCTAAAATTGTGCATTCTGAGTCTCGCTCTTGAGTTGGTAGGATCTGGGAAATCTTGAATGTACTTTTCGTATGTGTTTGGCGTGTTCTGAACTTCTGACATCTATCGTTTAAACTGTTTGAAGTATTCTCTTGCAGTGCACCAAATTTTTTTTCCTTTTCTTTGCTTTGCTGTTCGTGAAGAAGTAAATCAAGTTTTAAAGGGCCCTCTTTAAGAGGTATACCTGGCCACATAATGGCTGTTCAAAATTTTTTATTAATTTTTTTACTCTTACAAGACCTTTGCTGATTCACCATCCCCAAAAAATGTCTGCATGTTCCCGTGTAACACATTTGTATCACAATGTATGTTTCACATTTTTCTGTTGACTTAATTGCATGGGAGCATATTCAATTGGTTCTCCTGTTTTTCAAAAAATGAGAAGTGAAGTCCCCAAAGAATTCCATAATGTTTTTCTCAACTTCAAGATATAAGAAAATATCTGTGCAGAAGAAAACCAGGGGGAATCTGATCATTCAGCATCCGAAGGAGCTGAAAAAGCAAAGATGAAGAACAAGTTTAGCAATATTTTGCAAACAAGCTGGAAAATTATCAAAAGAATGGAGTTAAAAAGTTGCATTTTGGATTAGTAATTTGATGGGTAATTATATAGTGGAAATTGCTTTTAGTGCAGGTGAACCTTTATAACTCTGACTTCCATATGTTGAACACCCACCAAGGAAAAATTGTTTTCAGGTCCCCATCTGAATCCCTTCACAAACAATGCATCAAAAATCTTCCCAAGTCCAAGGCTCTTCCTGTCAAACCTCTATAAGTAAATTTTTCTGTTGGCTATTATTTTCTTGAGACTAGAAAGAGAAAATAAATAGAAACATAAGTTTATGTGTTTCAAAAGGAGGCAAAAGACTTAATTGGGAAAATGAACCCCTGTCTCCTATAGTCCTATTTCAGCATCCTTTCGACTCATTTAAGAAACAATTTAAGCCCCAGAAAATCACTATTTGAAATCTGCGGAAATGTTTCTGTTACCCTGAATAAAAGGGATTTGTTTTGTAGCTCAAACCTCAATAATTCAAAACCTCCCTGAGTCAAATTTTTTTGTTGCTCCTGTGACATTTGACTTGGCAGAATTCCACTGTATATGTAAAACTAAATAGCTCAATTTGTTCAACAGATATCAGACTTGAGAAAAATGAAAAATGCAATACCTGAAGAAATGCTTGAAAACTAGCCATAACTTGATTCATTGTCCAATTTTTGGGGCAGATTTGTTTCTGTTTGACCTGTGCTTACCTTGAATCTTCTGAATTTTGGTGTGTCTGCTTCCCTGTTTCCCTCTTAACAAACCTACATTTTCTTGCCTTTTTCCAAGAGGCAGGTGGGATCAACAGGTAAGTTTATCATATGTCTGTCTGCTTATCTATTGAGCTGCGAATTGAATGCATTAGTAGATTATCGCTCAATTTCTCTCGGGTCTTCCCTTTAATTCTCTCTCCCGTTGACGTTGATGTGAAAAAAAGTTCGAAATGATTCCTGCATCTCTATACTTTGCTAAACCACTCCCTGCAATAAGAAGCTGCCTCCCCATGCTGTACTCCTGTACACAGCACTCGCAGGGTCAATTGCCAGCGTATCTTGGAAAAAAAAAGATGCAGAAACCATTGCGTATTTTGGCATGCGACAACGGCAGATTCACACGCCGATATTCGCCGATTCAAAAGATCTTGCTAAAACTGACAGACGAGATAAGTTGTTCCGCTTGCATTAGTAGGAATGTTTATAATGCAGATATGAAAATTATTTCAATTCCTTCATTTTTTTCGGTGCTTACTCCGGCACTTATTTAACTTCAGCGCAATCAAAAAAATCTCACGAATGTCATCCTTTCCCGACGACTGACAAATGCACCGAATGTGAACCTATACTGTACTTGACGCGTCAATAAGGGAGGCAGCTCGAATTCGCCAACATTTCCGCAGCTCATGATACGTACTGTATATAGTCCGAGTTTCGTACTTGCTGAGTGCTGCTCGCCGGAATGAAGGGAAATTTTCCTGGCTCGATTCCCCGACAGCGCACTCGACGGCCGAGATGATGATGAATCGACGTCCGAGTCGGTCCCGATCCCCGACGTCGTCTTCCCGCTTTACTTTCGGCGCCGCGAAGATTGACGACCGCCAGCAGTCGGCCGGGTTTCCGGGGCAAACCCCTGCGAGCGGAAGGGACTCGTATATTTGCAGGCCGGTTTCTCCGCGGGCGGCCAAACTGTGTCGCAATGAGTTGCGTTACATAGCCCACTTATATACTGTATATATATATATATATATATATATATATATATTGGTTTTTCAAGTTTTAAACTCTGATTGTTGTGGCGTTAGGCGATTTTTTATTATTGTATACCATATTGGGGAAAAGGACGATCATGAGAAACTGGTTGATGTGATAAACATGTTATAGGTAGTAAAAGGTGCTTCTTGAATGATTGAACCGGATGCTGAACCTGTTGTCGAGGGTTTATTTGCAAAAATAGTCTTCCACTTTTATTCATAACACATGCAGTACATTGCTTTTCTTGTTCCTGAATCAATAAGAAGCCAGAAGGCCTGTAAAAATTCAAATTAAGGAGGTTCAAGGAGGAACAACCAACATTTACATAAGTGTTCAATGCAATAGTTCTGAGGGGATGATGCGACTTGGAAATGCTGTTCAAGTTATCAAGACTCGAGCGTATATTTTCAAGCTTTTACAACGCACGCTGAATCTGAAAAGTTCGATGGTGATGAATAGCTCAGCCGTCTTGTAAAATGCCAGCTGCGAATGAAATTTCATCAACGAAATCTGCGCCGCCAACGTTTAAACGTGACGTTAATGCTGAGTTGCTGACTGATGAGAGTGATGACGAAAGAAAGACGAGGTGGGAAAGGCAAATCCGTTTTTCCTTCATTCGCGGAATCAATCATCGCAATTCCTCGGTCAGCCCTTTACATAGCTGTGCTGCTGCCCGGGGGTTTGCCTGCCCTGCCCTGCCGCAGCAAGCAGCAGCAGCAGTCGTTGCGAGACAAATGGGCCAGTTTTATCGGCCATGGGGCAAGACGAACGACGACGACGACGACGACGAGGGCCGGAAGAAGGTGCCTATATGCCGGGTGTGTGTTCGTGTGTATTTCCCTCAGCTGCAGTCGATGCGACGCAAATGAATGTTGACTGTCGACGTGGCTGTCGGCACGAGGGAGAATGGCGTCGGTGGTTGAGGCCGGAAACCGCTGCCGCCGGTCGTGTCACACTGGGCTTAAGGAATGGAAAACGGATGGACGCTGGATAAATCGACTGTCGTCAGGCCCCGGAAAGCCGAGAGCAGAGCAAGTGACAGCGACTGAAAACTCCTCCCTGCCAGCACCGTGTCAAAATGGCAATATTGCGTGTCTCCTCGAATATCTAACTGGCGGGTCGGTTCTCGCATTCCTGTCTGCCACTTTTTCATTTTCCATTTTCATTCACCTCATCCCCCCCCCTCTCTGTCTCTCTTTTTCGGTCTGATGATGTCGGCTTTCCTTCAAAGTTTTACTTTTCTCCTCAAATGTGGTACAACATTGTACTGTACACCGCAAGTAATTGCCTCTTTATGCATGGGACTCCTTGTGTTGCTGATGATGGCGATCATGAACGAGTACAGTATACGGGATCGAATTTCCCATTACGTCACTTCATGGATGGACGCTGGATACATACATGATTTCATTTCAAACGGGATTACAGCAGCTACGATAGGGTGAACAATATTTTTTTTTCTAGCATGAATAATTCGAGAAAAAAAGCAGAACGCACAGCATTTTGTAGACAAAGAAATGCAGCTGGATTTTTAAAAATAACATCATCAAGCGAAACAATCACATCTCTTGGGAAATTTTCAGTCACAACTGACGAACGGTCGTTGGAGAAGCTTTGCCTGCAAGTGAACAACTGAAAATGGTTCAAAGACGAAATGAAATCATTCAGAGGGATGCAGCTAGTGCCCGAACCGGATAATTTCATTGCAGTCTTCTTTCCGTTGTTTTTGTTCCACTCTGTCTCCATGATTTGACCGTGATTGTAGTTAATCTACTGGAGATGATTTACTGTTTCTTGCATGCATAATACAGTACAACGTCCAACACCTGATGGTACCATTACAGGCATCAACATTTTGAACTCCGCCAGCACAAAGAATTGCAATTTCGTCGGCGCAGTACAAAATAACTACTGGGTATTATGCACTTATTGTCACAGGTCTGTCAGCCAAATAAGAGCCTGGATTCCTGATACTGGGCTCGAAAAAAAATGTTTGAGCTCTCACTGCCTGATATCTTCATACACCTGTGATCTTTGCATCTATACTAGTCGTATCGATCCCTATCGGTCGCAAGTTATTCCTTGATGACCTTCTTACTTGACACTTCCCATTGCATGATTTTAAGTGATGAGTCAAGAATTTTCAATTTTTTGTGACATTTCTAAAACCTTATCAAAGTCCAAAGGATTTTCTCTCATCCAATGATTGAGGATTGCGCTACCTGCATTTATTTTTTTTTTTCGAAAAAGGCTATTTTTGCTTTGATGAGCCTCACAGAATTAAGGGGGAAATATCCCGACTCCCCAGTATGAAACGATCAGATTTCTCCACGAGTCTACATTAACACATCTCCTGATATTTGCAAATATTCTCGAAACCAGTTTCAGTTCTCGACTTACTGATCCAAGGATAGCCAAATCATATGCAACAGGTTTCAATATGCGTCTTCATGGGCTGCATGGTGACGTACTGAATAAGTAGGGTGTCATCAATGTTGCAATCAATAAGACAAGGAATTATCGAAAAGGGCAGCCACGCCAATCTTGAGTTTCTCGGAATAAGGAAGCCATCGACAACCTGTAACGTATATATAGGCCGAGAGAAATTCCTTTTGAGGGCCATCACACTCCATATAAAAAATAAAAAAACCTCTGAAACGAGGATAGGTAGATGGATGGATGGATGACGACGAACCGAATGCATGAAAAATCAAATACTGTACTGTACAGTACGTAATCGAAGAAGAGAAGCAGGCCGTCGTCGTCGTTCTCTGACTCGTTCCCGTTGTTCCCCGGGAATAAACGCGGGATGAGCGGCGTAATTTCTCACGACGACGGGTCGTCGGCGGGAATAAAATCGAGCCGTCCGACTCGCGATCGCCTGTCGACTCCCGTTATCGACGAACGCGTGCGTGCATCTCCTTATAAAATATACACTGGGATCCCGCGTCCTCGCGGTTGACAAGCAGTGATGGGTTCTGCCACAGCCCGGCGGAATTCCTCTTCGATCAGCTGTCGCTCTTCTTCTTTCTTGCTTTCCTTTTTTTCTGTTCCTGTGTGCAGCTCGTATATGTGTGCGTGTGTCAGAGGACAGAAAATGAGAGACAGAGAGAAAAGGAGGAGGCATCCTGTGATGCCTGTCGACTCGCTGTCAGATCGGATGACCGACGATTCACGACCGCGTCATCCCTGCTTCGGTTTCAAACCTCGTTTCAAATGAGGCCCACTTGCGCACGTCAGCATACAGGCGACAGGGGGAGCAGCAGCAGAAGCACCACAGCACAGCAGGCGCTTGTCAGCCAGCCCCGCACGTCAATAGTCCTCCTCAGCAGCAGTCAACTCACTGCTATGCTGTATACTTGTTCCATTTCTCTCCTTCTTCTCATCGTCCCGTCAAATCCCTCTGTCTCTCTTTTTATTCATTTTATTTACAAATACCTGTCTTTACACATATATATATATATATTCCGTACACGTGCTTGTATAAATTGTTTGCGGATGTCACTTTCTTCGTCCCAGTGAGCCTGGCACCCGAACGTCAAACTCAGGTTCACCTATTTACTCAGACAGAGTATTCTGTAAATCCATTTTCTCATCCTCACTTTTTCAAAGTTACCTCATCCTTGACTTGCATTGAATCTGGCCCAATGTTTCAGGCATTTGTCTGGAAGTGATGTCAGATTCAAATGAGATGCTGATACTGCTGTACTTGAATTCCCAGCAGCTACCTGTAGAATCACGGTCAAATCAGGGTTATTAAATATTAACGTTGAACTATTAGTTCATTCAAAAAAAGAGGTACAGCTATCCATTTACCTATGATTTATATCCAACTTGAATCTAAATGGATTTTTCCACATTATGTCTTTGAATGCATGGCTACTGCATAATAACCAACAATGTGTAATATGGCACACATTTTCAGGAACAAGAGTAACCATGATTGTTCTCCTAATCGCAGATCTTACTCTCTGGAGAAATCATTTCTATTGATGGCCTTACTGGGCTATGAAGACGAGCTATTATGACTATGGGACAGTAACAATACCATCTTCAACTGCAGAATAACATGTCATTAGACTTCTATTTGTGGCAGCAGATTGAAATTTACTCATTGTCGAAGATCTTCAAAAATTGCCCAAGAAACTAGAAATTATTCTGATTTTACTTCTCTCAATAATATGTGAACTGCACATGGAGTCACGCTTTTTTGAGGCACACTCATCAAGGGGGACCCACAAAAATGTGACATGGAATGTTGTTGACTTGATTAAAATAGCATTTTACCTCCAAAAAAAATTAAAAATCGCATGATTGAAAAATCGGCGATTCCTGGGGATTTAAAAAATGATTGGATGCTAAAATTTGAGGCATGGGCGATTTTGCGTGATCATGCACTGACATTCATTCCAGAGACCATCAAGTCATGTTTTCAAATGCATATAAAGTACTACAGATAATGTTTGTCCGAATCCGAAATATGCTTTGATTTTGATAAAACCTGAAATACATGCAGTAATTCAAAAATGCAGGCTAAAAGGGAAAAGCAAAATCGACGCTTCTTTTATTTTCATTCAAGAGCTCGAAATGTTTTTCATGCATGTTCAGATTCGTGGCTAATTGTCAACGCAGAAATACGTTTCGTGTACATTTCTTTCAACTTACACATCCTCAACATAATAAAGTACGCAACGAAAAGGAAGACGAAAAACTGTTGCACAATTGTGCGTGTGCCACGTGTTTTTTGTGTATGAAATCGGGCATATGGTAATCGGAGAATCTTTGTATGTATAACGAGTAATTCTACGATATCGACTTGGAAGAATGCACATATGAAACAAGGCAGGTGCGATAGTTTTGCTTGGAAATGACTACACCCGATCCGAATACAGTATATGTTCCACATCGACAGCTATAGAGATTTTAACTCGCGTAAATCGAGTTCGGAAAAAAGGCAACTGCCATGATTAAAGCAGCAATATCAGAAGTCTCTTTATTCTGCTGACATATAATGACCTTCGGGGCATTGACGAGAGTCGCGGGAATGATTCCATCTTATCTGACGGCATATGGTGCGTTTGTCTGCCTGCCAGGAGATGCACTACGAAAATGTTGCCGACGTCGGCGGAGGAGCGCGATGAGGAAGAAAAATTGCTGGCTTCGAAACGAGCCTTGAAAACGTGGTGAAAAGGGAATAAAATAAGAGGGGAAACACGAATGTATACGAAGACGTAGACATGAAAAAGAAAAAAAGGAAAAGAAAAGAAAAGAAAAGAAAAGAAGAAGTAGCAGCAGCAGCAGCAGGAGTGCACGCAGTATATAGCAGCAGCGCAGACCAGGCCGAGTCAGGAAGAAAAACGAGGCCGTGACGCGCGTGAATATGAGAAATCGACGGCCGGGACCGCGGGGGGTAAAAGCAGGCGCCGCAGCTGATAAATGACGCCATCCCTAATTGCCTGCAGACACTGGTCGCACGTGTGCGAGCGGGGGGAGCAAAGAAATCTCGTCCATTTTTCAACCCCTGCTCATCAATTTCTCTCCCTCGGATCCCGCCGTCGTCGACGGGTCGATCTTCTTCCTCCTGCTCTCCGCAGAAACACACCCGCCTGGCCGGAACCTTTATGATACAGTACTGTATTGCTGTACAGCATGCACACAGCCCAGCACATTATACTGTATATGTACCTGCCTGTACAGTACTGCACGGTGGTACTTGACTCTAGTCTATACTATACTGTCTCCTTTTATTTTTCCTTTTCCCCTGATCCCCATGATTGAAATTCTGCGTCGCGTTTTACCGGCCAATAAGAGTATAGACTATAGAGAGTATCACACACCGACTGCAACGCACTTGCTTGCCATTTTTCACACGCGCGTCGTCGCCTTCCTGGCCAGCGTCCATTTGTTCGCCCTGACGGCGGCTTTGTGGTCCAGTCCGAGCCCAATTCCTCTCCGTCGCCTGTCGACGACCCCCTCCCCCCTCCCCCATCTCGTGGCGGGATAATAAAGTACTGCTGTGCAGTGCGTACGGCATATTGATCTTCAACGGCAGCAGTCCTTCTCCGAGGCTGGTGATGGAGGCAAGCAGAGTTACATGCTATACGCAATAGCAGTACAATATACGGTATAGGCAGTTCAACTTTGACCTATCACGGGTGTCCACGGCGCCTTGCTCGCGACGTACAGCATGAACGTGCAATACGCAGCACACGCAACAACAAGGATTTCATGAAAAATCCTCGTGATTTTTCCGGAAATGTTCCCAGGAGGGCGAGACAGATCATTCCGCAAGATTAGGTTGAATCAGGACAAGTGTGTTTTCTCAAGCGCCCAGGGATTTTTCTTTCTTTCCTTCAACTGTGCTTTTCACTGATGAAGCATTCCATGTTCAACGCGTGGCAGGATAACCAAACTCCTGGGCTCCTCATATACTGTGCTTCTGGATGTTGGAAATATCCGACAAAAGGACTGTTTCCAAGTGAGCATATAATCAATTAAACTGAAACTCATCTCTGGTGTGTACGCAAGTACAGTGCAGCATACTGCAGTAGTTTCCATTCACATGTTCTCTTTTGTTGAATGCAGCTCCTCATTCCCTTCCAAAAGCCAAGGTCACATATGAGCACTGCTGACTCACTCCCAGCAATATTTTTATTAATAACATGAACATTCGGGACATTGTTGGTAATATTCGCGGAGCTGAAACCGAACAGAAGCTGTCTATTCCAATAACGTCTTGTCCATCACATCATAAATTCACAATTCAGCGTAAATCCTTTCTTTCCACGAGACATATTAGAAACAAAAAGAGTTTTAGCCTGCTGTCCGGCAGCTGAATCAAACATTCGCATTCAGCCAATTATTGAACCTTTGCTCTTTTTCGAATATGCGGTGTGCATTGAAGGGTTCACGTGCCCCTTCCTCCGGGGTGTGTTCGTTACTTGAGCTGAGAATTTGCCAGAACATGCAATGTGGCTTAAAGAATTTCTCCATGGAAATCTCTTCTGCAGGATGATTAAATTTTCCGACTGCGTTCATCTCGAGAGTATTCAAATCCGTCAAGAGTTGCCTCGTCTGGGAAATGTTCGCAGATATTTTGCATTCTCAGTGGTGAAGATTGATTCAGCTTATAGCAGCGTCTCAGAACAAACAAGCAAGCAAAAACAAAAGAAACAAAAAGTGCATATCGTGGTGTTGAGATGCTGTTACCGAGTCCAACGATGAAGGAAGAATAATGGGCGGCCTGCAATAAGCGCGAGCAGAAAAAGAGATCACAGTACTGTACTGTGCAGTATACATCAGCATCAGAGATGCGAGCGGCGCAGTAGATTGATGCGAAAAGTGGAGGGAAGAGATGGATTTTCGCGATTTGTCGGCTCGGGCGGGTGCATGGATGCCTTTGGATGGAGAAATAAGGTTGGTCGTTCAAGGACGCAGGCATGTTTCGCAGCAGATCTGCAGGCGGGCAGCGCAGTGTGTGCTGCATGATGCTGCAGAAGCCGACTGCTGCACGAAGGGTTGCCCCGGCAATGGACTGCGGTGGCGCCGGAGCGTGACACAACCATCGCATCCCATTCCCCGACGCCATCAATCCCCCAGAACTTTCCATTTGGCGCCCATTAATCATCGTAAGTTAAGACTTGGGACGACGACCGACGGGGTGTTGTTTTCTTTTTCCTTCTTCGTCTCTCGTCCTTCTTCTTCTCCGCCGCCGCCGCCTCGCTCCCTCATCTGGGCTTCCACTGGATTTGTTTCCTCACTTGGTCGTCCCTCATCTTGCTGGTGTCTATTAGAACAAGGAGCGCGAGGATCATCCATCAAAATTCCGCAGCTCGGGCGTCCATTACCGCGTCGCCTTTTTTAATATCGCGCCCCTGCCGTCGACGCGATTTCCTTCCCCCGCTAGCCCCAGCATTTTCTGTCGATTTGTATCTCTTCTATATATTCCCTTGCAATCTAGAGAGCATCCGAAGCATAGACACAGATGAGAGAGAGAGAAAGAGGGAGAAGGGGAAAACACATTTGGCAGGAATACGAATCTCCCGTGAGCAATGAATCATTCAATAACCAATACGTCGGTGGCCGGCAGGGATAAAAGTGGTTTATAAGGTACCAGGAAACCACTAACATGCGCACATGGTGAATGAATTTGCCCCACTCCTACCGGACTTGAACTTCATTCTCGCAAATATTTTTATTCCTAATTCACAGCAGTCGTGGGATTAAGTAAGAAAGAAGCAGGAATAGCGTAGCTGTGGAGTACTCTAACAAGTTCAATTAGACTTCACGAAGAAGAGAAAAGCATTCATTTCTGTTCGTTTTTGGTGAGACCCGTATACAGTAGGTATATTCCCATAGTGGAT
This sequence comes from Notodromas monacha, assembly GCA_905338405.1. Lineage (NCBI taxonomy): Eukaryota > Metazoa > Arthropoda > Ostracoda > Podocopida > Cyprididae > Notodromas > Notodromas monacha. Next base: position 38,001 of record CAJPEX010000607.1, read on the forward strand.
AGAGAGCAGCGCATTTTAAACAAACCTTCCTTTTCAAAATGTTTGGCAACTGCTTACAATTTTTGGCTGTGTCCCAATCCCAAAAAAATTTCTATCTCGGGGTTATAGATTTTTTTCTTCATAAATGAAGAGGAGAGCCACCAAAAACGTTTTGAGGAGAAATCCCCGAACGCTTGACGTACAATACAATTTTTGCGTCATGTTCGTCAGGTTTTTCAGAGAGCGATGTTTTCCTTAAACACAAAACAGACCGGTTCCATTCACCTATGTAATCAGAATTTTTAGAAACTGGAGAAGATTTCCAGGCACCTCTATCATGTGTCAGGAAAATTCCGATACCTTTGTTTATAATCTTCAATTAGTGGACAGCAGCAATGATTCCATAACATTCTGCTAGTACCCAAAAATGAATGCGAAAATTTGACAGCACATGTTGGTCGACCAACGATGAATGGGGGAACACACTGCTGTATTTTATGCAGTACAAACGACAAGACACTTTATCATGCGAATGGTGAAAAAGTGTATAAAACTTCATGAATGAATATTCTGAGGAACGCGGGCATTGTGCTCATTAAAAGCTTACCAGACAATGCACATTTTCAACATATTTTGCTGAAAAAGGAACTTTATTTTCTCCCTGAACAATCCAGTACTCTATTTGGGTCAATCTGATTTATGTAGTGAAACAAGGTTGAATAGCTGAATGAGCTCAGTATAGAGTTGGGGAAAAATTAAATTCTCATATCATGCTTCATCAGAAAAAAAGATGAAGGGGTATAGAGTGAATATTTGATTCACAATTTTCTACTGGACTGACTCGAAGAAGACCAATCTTGACCCGACTGTGGGGAAAAGATTACAGAGGAATTTCTTTTTACCTCACAAAAGGTGGAAAGGATAGAAGTATACGAATTTCGTAGAGTGAATCAGATGAATGGAGAGAAAATGAAAGACACTTCAATCAGCCAGGCTGTGGCCAGGACTTATTGTCCTATTGTAAGTAGATATATTCTTTCAAGACAAGACAGGACAGATCAGAACAACTAAGAGTTTTTACACAAGTACGAGAATGCCTGATTTTGGGATTGGGTTTGATAGATTTTGATTTCACACACAAGGTCTCCTGAGATCTGTTAGGTTTGAGAGTTCAACGCAGAGTGTGTTATCTGTGGTTTTTAGGTTGACCACTACAACTTTTGGGATTAGAGATGAAGGCCGGATTTGGCCACTTTCATTCCTTCCTTTTGGAAGTTGGGAAAACTGTCCTTGGGAGAGCCTGAGAACCAAACCTGGGTTTGGTTCTCAGGCTTAAAAAATGCGTCAATAATTTTGTCTGGCGCCTCAAGAGATTTGTGCGAAATTACTTGTCTTTTAGATTTTTTCCTGACACCGACTAATGACATGAAAAATAATATGCAAGCAATCCCTATGACATATTTGTACGAATATATATATGTTCAATGGATGTTTCTAGTTTTTTGTGGATTGTAAAATTTCTAAGTTTAATATTTTGTGCAATTGATTTGAGTTTGGTATTTTTCAAAATGCAGAATTTCTTGGTCATATGTTCTTTACCGAATCAGAATTAAAACACTTCCTGAATATGAACCAGATGAATTCGCCGAAAAATGTACAGTACTGTAACCGCAATTAGGCATTGGCTCGCATCCGGAGTTTTCTGAGATACATATTTTCATTTTTAATGCAAGCCCTTCCAATAGAATTAATGTGAACGCTGGAAAAATAAATGCCTTGGGAAAATAAAACTTGAATGAAGTGCTCAACCTGACTTGCACATCCGTTGCTTCTTGTCATTCAGTGCACGCTACATTTGTCGCGTGTTTAATCTGTCTTGTAGATGCACCAGCATTATTGTACTGCACTTCAATGCTTGCTGATTTTTTCATTAAATAATTTCATGTTTGGAATAGGTCAGCACTATAGGCAGTGGAATTATGGATTCATTTTTGGGAACCCCAAAGGTTATGTTGTAAACTGTCAATTGGTTTTTGATTCTTGAAACTTGCTGCATTGAGCTGAAGCTGAAAAACTTCCATGAAGTGTTTGAAGTTCGCCAGGAAATACGGTAGTGTACAGTATAATGTTCCTAAACATGCTTCCATAAGCTTGGCTCACAGGTTGAGCACTACAGCTAGCGGCGCGCGAGGCATGAAGGTTCCAGCGCATGGATGGTCGTCTTCTGACTTTTTCCCCGCCTTTCTCACCGGTCACGTGTACAGTATAGGTGGTGGGTGGTGTAGCCTGGCACCGCGGAGCATGTCCAAGAAATAAGATGCAATAGAAGAGGGATGAGGGAAGAACCCCGCCGCTTTCTGCCAGGAGGCATCACGGCAACGACGACGATCAATCCTCAGCGCGTCGTTAAAGGGGTTTTAGCGCGGCTGTGGCAGCAAGGGAGCTTATCCGCAGCGCTGATGCTCCTGGGGCTGGGTGATGGGGAATGATGAGAGCGACACCCGCGGATGGGGGTATTTTGACGCTTATTGCCGTGCCGGGCTTCGAGCCCGAGTAATTGATGGCCTCTCCATTAATCGACACCAGGCGCTTTTCCACCACCACCACCACCATCCTCAACTCACGAAGTCCTGTATAGCTATCCCACACCTGGAATATCTGACCTGCTCCTGCTGCTGCTGCATTAAGATCCTGGAGATGGTGGGTGCAGGCAGATCAGACTTCATACAGGAAGGCCATATACTGTACAGTGAGACCCGGAGATGTGGACGAATTGGTGCATCAAGAGTGTTCTTAAGTTGAAATGTTCCCAAGTCAAGTCTCATTTTTCCTTAGACTTACAACATATTATTTTGAATTGGTGTTTTATCTACAAAATACTCAGCATAATGCAAAGAAAATGAAACTTTTATCACAATTTGAACACATTCCAATCAATATATTTCAACACAATATTGGCATTTATGAAATTGAATTCTGATACCTCTTTACAGTGCATAGAAATTTTGGCATTCTCTGTAAAAAAAAATAATATGCAAGTGAAAAAGAGTGTAGGAAGTCCCTCCCTGCTGGAGGTAAATTTTTTTTATTAGCTAAAAGGATGGTAAATTGGTGAGAGAAATGTCCAAGAACTTTTCTAACATCAATTTGTGGGTTGTATATATCTGTTTCTTGTAGTTTGGCCTGAAATGTATTTCCAATGTTATAACAAAATGTCCCTATATTGAGTCAGTGTCCTCATGTTGGGCCTTTTTAATCCATTTTTAGTGATGAAATATAAGTGGCTACATCAAATTGTGCGCAGGTTCAGGTGTCCGCATGTGGGGATCTCACTGAATTCAAAGTGATTCTTCCCATAATTTCTTCTTTTTTTTTCAAGAGGAGCTGTGTGGGGTCCCGGTTCAGCCTTGAATATTCTAGTGATGAGAAAGAACATGAAAAAATGAACTTGCATTTACTTCTTCTGTGCGTGAGAAGCCAAACGACTTGGTTTTCCGGACACTGGCCTGCTGATGGCCGGCCAAATAATTACTATTATATGACCAAGAAATTCTGCATTCTGCAAAATACCAAACTCAAATCAATTGCACAAAATATTAAACGTAGAAATTTTACAATCCACAAAAAACTAGAAACATCCATTGAACATATATATATTCGTAAAAATATGTCATAGGGTTCGCTTGCGTATTATTTTTCATGTCATTAGTCGGGTCAAGATTGGTCTTCTTCGAGTCAGTCCAGTAGAAAATTGTGAATCAAATATTCACTCCATACCCCTTCATCATTTTTTCTGATGAACCATGATATGAGAATTTAATTTTTCCCCAACTCTATACTGAGCTCATTCAGCTATTCAACCTTGTTTCACTACATCCATCAGATTGACCCAATTAGAGTACAGGATTGTTTAGGGAGAAAATAAAGTTCCTTTTTCAGCAAAATATGTTGAAAATGTGCATTGTCTGGTAAGCTTTTAATGAGCACAATGCCCGCGTTCCTCAGAATATTCATTCATGAAGTTTTATACACTTTTTCACCATTTGCATGATAAAGTGTCTCATCATTCAGACTTGAAGTTCAAGGACATTACAGTTTAACCCTTGGGCGGCTAAGTTGGACTTTTTTCGCAAAATTTGCTTGCACCCCAGGTGGAAGATGAAAAAAATGAAGACAGTGTGAGAAGGGCAGTCAGGAAAAATCCTGGCATTTTTTTCTACTTGCACAGAAAAATTTTGCCTGAAAATGAAAAAAATGCTCCTTCAATTTTTTTTTCATTCCCCTGCTGCTGTGCTTCTCAGACCTGAAGATCCTTGAAGGCTTAGAAAGCCTGGGAAAAATTAGCTCTGGGGAATAAGCTGAAGTGGAACAAATCATTGTAATTTTTCACACTGTTTGGCCTGGAAATCTCATGAAAAGCTCCCAGCAAATCCAAAAACATTTAGAAGTAAAAATATTGAGGCTTCAAGCTGAGGGAGGATGAGACAAGGTCAGAACTGTGAAAGTCGGAAAAAGTCCGACTTCAGAAAATAGCAGCAACTGTCTTTTTACGGATAAACCCTGATTTCGCCTCACCCAACCTGGGGGCACTTTTCTGACCTTCAGAAATTCGAAAACGGGGGAGCACACGAAAAAAGTCCGACTCCGTCCCGCAATGGAAAGGACCCTTCCGCCGTCCGAGGGTTAAATTGGCCAAATTTATATTGTCTCCAATTATATTTCAATGTTTTGTCATCCAAGGTTAGTGTCCCAAGACACACGCAAAATACCCTACTAGTGTGATTGTCATGTGATGTATTCAAACCTGTTACTTTCATGCATACTGATTGCGTCTGTATCTGGTTTACTTTCCATGGTTCATCCACCTGTCTCTTATGAATCTATAAAAGAGATGCTCAAGCATCTCTTCTGCATTCATTGTCTTTCCAGAGTCTGTGGAAGTTGTTGCTGTACAAAATATACTCTAACGTTTTGGTAAAGAGAAGCCTTTCATTTCACAGAACCCGGCTGATAGAGTTAATAGCTTCTAATCAAGAGTTTGTCCTGGCCTGACATTGAGCTGAGTTTAAGTTCATTGCAAAGAGACATCAACGTGGTTGATACTTAGATTCTGTTTATTTCCGGCTACATAGGATCACAAAATTGGCGCAGCCGCATTCTCTTTTTTCCCCCGGGTGAGTGCATAGCTATCTCTTGCAAAAGTGCAAAAAGAAAAGTTAGTTAACACTCCAGACGACCACCAACACTCGCAAAAAGTGTTGTAGAATACGGCGTACTGTTACTAAAGTGAAAAGTGCCAAATACATGCACGTGTTTTCTTTAACATGGCTACTGGAGTTCATGTTTCTAGACTCGACATGCCTTGCGTAATGGACATAAATGACATAGTTGATCAGAAGTTACTCAACCTGACCCCACGCAAACAGGCTGACATAGCTGGGAAATGATTGAGAGAGTGTGAAGAAGAAGTGGCAAAAATTAATGCAGAACTAGCAAAAACTGATCCCGCTCCTACCCCAGAGGCAAGAAATGTGTTGCGCAGGACTCTAGATGCTCTTCAAGCCCCAGATGGCCCTATTGCAACGTCCAGAAGTATATTGGAGAGTCTTGAGCCAAATCTCTTGGAGATTGATCTCCATGAGAAGGCTATCAATGACACTCAGTTACTTCTTTTCTCTAAACAATCAAAAGAAGAACTAAGAATTAGGCATACAAATCTTGCTGAAGGGTTGGGGGTAAGACAAGCCCTTCTGAACCAGGATCTCTTGGTCCACCAAATTACGGAGCCAACAGCAGACAAAGTGGTCTTTTAGGACGTAGAACATCTAAAGAAAACTTGTGTCATAAGTGAGACAAACCAGCAGGCCTCTATGGCCATGAATCAAATTCCATTGTTTGATGGTTCTTGTCCTCTTACTTGGCAAGAGTGGTAGACAACATTTCAAATGGCCCTTTACAATGGTGTCCATTCAGACAAAAGCATCCGTTCCAACTTACTTAGTAAATTGAAAGGGGAAGCCCAAATATACGTAACTTCAATTCAAGGGCTGACATCTGCCCATTACCAACTTATAGTAAAAACCTTACAAGATGCGTACAGTTGAAAGGTCATCTCCAAATTGATGAGAAATTTGAAGAACATGCACCAGAATTCTAACGAACAAGTTCAGACGTTTGGTGCTTGAGTTTGACAAGCCAGAAACTTCTTGTTGGACGATGCCCCTAGTCATTTAAAAGTAATTCAACATGAGAACCAACCCGCTGCCCTACTTCCTAACCCCTTCTTTGCAAAAGAAAGTTGGGAAGATAATGGGAAAAAGTCATTTTTAGAGGGTTTCTTGGTCAATACGTTTATGGACGGTCTTATACCTGAATTGGAGAATGCTATTCAAATCACTTTTGACAATTTTGAGGCTGCTATCCAACACGCGATTTCAGTAGAAGATTGGGAGCAAGACCTACAGGCATTGCAACAGGGCTCCTCACTTCACCAAATTTCTTACCAGTGCCCAAAGACTCCTGCATATGGTGGGCAGGGTAATTCTGACATTTGCGCTGCTACCTTGTGTTACAATTGTGGCCAGAAAAGTCATTTTTGTAGTGAGTGTTGAGCCTTATCAAAGGAACCTGCTACATGATACACCCAGGAAGTTTGTCTATATTGTGCCCAAAAAAGACGGTCGTGCACTGCAATTGTCCCAAGGGAACGCAAGAGGTTGTTCCTCCATGTGTGGAAATACGCAAGGTTGTGTGTAAGAAATTCTCTTACATTCCCTTAAAATACTCTGCTACAAATTTTCTACCCTGGCTGTCCTGAAAAAACATTGATAAATGGTCAAAGGATTATCCCCCTGAAACTAGTCAGGTCCAGTTTTGTGGGCTATGGCTGGTAATGGGTGGTACCAAAAATGTTGGGATTTGGCACGGGAAGAGAGCAATTTTGATCTTTATAGATTTTTTGTATGGCGTCATAAAGTTTATCTTCCTCATTTGTGAACATGGACAAAAGAATCTCCACTTGCCCTTCTGCTGTGCTTTTTTGTGCACTTTGCAAGTTTGCCGTGAACGGCTCCAAAACACAGCAAGGAGGAAAGATACTTGGACTCAATTTAGAATTTATTGAGAAATTAGGCTATATTTTGATAGGTAGATTTTTAGCCGCTAATTAGATTTGGGGCTCTCAATGATTCTACTCGATTAATTAATTGCTTAGCAATTAATTAAGTATCTATTATATTATAATAACTGTTAGAAAATTATGATAGGAATTGTCTGCTGTTTTTAATTTAATCAAGATATTCAAGAAATGATAATTAAAATATCATATTTGAAGTCTTTGAAGTCTGGATGCTTTATACAGTTAAAGAATATGTTCCCATGCCGGGAATTGAACTGGGGCCTTCTGGGCAAAAGTCAGAAGTCAACCAGTAAACCTGGTTCGAAGTAAAGGCTTTAGAAGGCTTGCATTTGGGATCATCTTGTAACCTTTAATCTGATGTTATCTGATGTATCTGAGGCATCACTTGTGTAATCAGCAATTTTTTCTGAGTTGGATTTGTTTCTGGGTTCTTACCTCATCTAATTTTCTGATCAATACATACACCTGATCAATTATCCTGATCTACATCTGATCTATTTACTCTGGGGAAAATCAATCACCCCCTTTTAGTGATTGCGTAACTGCAGACAGTAGATCCGGGTTGTTGAACAAAACCAGTGAAAAGTTTGAAAGATTTAATTTCTTCCAGACGTCAATGCGTACTCGTGATCAGGGACTCGCTGTTGTCCATGTTTTGGATCACGCAAGAGGCATGTTGTTTCTTTGGATGGGTATCTGCGCGTTCCACAATGCCGCAACCTGTCTTTGACTATTCCCATCTAATGCAGGACTTGCCCTTCAGAGTATTTCAGGTCAGTTTGCTTGGTGGCAAGGCGGGAACCCGTACTGCAGTATTTTGTGATTGACTCCTTACAGTGGAGTCTGAGCAGCTTGTCGGCCATGTGCGGGCGCAATGCCCTGTCTGCTGTGGATCTGCAGCAACACGTGTGGAGCAACTTGTGCCTCCCAACTGATATGGAGTTTGTGATGGTGCATGTTTGACTGGGCACAAACAATGTAAAACTGCTAGTATTGGGTCTGGACCGCCTTCCATTCACGTCTGTGGCTTTGTTCTGTGCGCCCCTGCGTACCTATCATGTGGAGATATCCAAGGTGTTTGGCTGCCCAGCCATCACACTTGGAGCATCTCCGCCGTCGGAAGAGGTGGACGACTAATATCACCCAGTTGTGCATGCAGCTGATGGCCTCCCGGTGTTGCCGGTCTGCGCCCTGCAAGGCAGGACAAGCATGCCTCATTGGATTCATGCTGGGGCCCTACTGCTCCAGGCCATTCATTGGATGTGGCAGCAACAATACAGGCCCTGGGGCTTGTATGGGGCCAAAGGATTGCTGCACAGGTACTTTGCCACACCAATGCCCTGTGGCTTCATGCAGCTTCTGATGGCACGGTGCGCCGACTTCCAACTGGACTTTGGGCATATCTGCCCGCCTGGGTCTGGCTTCTGCGCCTGGGATGTGGTGTTGTCTGCAATCTGGGCAGTGTCAAGGATCACAGGAGAGCCACCTGTGCCCCATGGACTGTGCCTGGGAAGGGCCCCAGAATGGCGGGCTGATGGAACTGCAACCAATGGCATTCCGCCACTGCAAGAACATTTGCATTGTGGATCAAATGGGGAACAGCCATGCATGCCACAGGCTCTGCCACCGCTGGATGGAGTCAGTGGGTTGGGCAATCTGTTCTCAAGGTTAGTGAGACCAGCAACAGGGCCCTACCCAGGCAAGTGGTAATGCTCTTCTTCATTGGGATTTTGAAGATTCAATTCAACTGGAACCCTGGATGGACTGTACGGACCAATGTATAGCCACGCGGGTCTTCAATCGCCGGCGTATCCAGTGCACCCTGTGCTTCAACAGGCTGGCCTCCTGCACATCGCCATCATCATCATGCATGCTGGCCATTGCATGGTTGTGGTGGAGATGACGGTGCATGGCGCCTGGCTTGTAGCGCATTAGGGCGCGTCTTCATTCCATACGAGCTCCACCAGGCGTGGTTTGTGCATCAGCGCGACGCCAACAACAATGGTTAGCTTGTCCAATTTTTGTTGCGGGCTCCCTGCCACTTGGAGGGATGCCTTGACTGGGTAATGTTCTTTTTGTTTGGTCCCTGTTGGTCACATCCCCTTGGTGTCACTGCACAGTGTTCCCCCCCTGGACAGCAACCCCTTTGTGTTGTGATGAATTGGTTATTGTGTTTGGTTGTTGATTTTTGTTGTTGCTCAAAGAGCATATCTGCTACCCGTGTACCATGCTCCGTTTGAACATACGCCCCTGGGGCATCATAATGTGCTCAAACAAAATGATGTGGGCTCTTATTTTTTGCATTTGAAGGGTATTATGTTGTTGGCCTTTTGTAGTTATTTAGCCAGCAGGCCAAGTAGAAGGGAGGGAAGCAATGGTTGATCTCGGTGCTGAATTTCATGAAACGGTATTGCCTTTGTTGTGAGGAATGGAACTTGTGAGGCATTGAATGAATTGGTCAAACTAAATTCTTGCCTGGCGTTTCTTGTCTAACTCCATTAATTTGTTCCAGTGCATCAAGAAGCTGTGCATGAATATGTTGCACCATGTGGGCAACAGCTGCTGTTGGATCTGGCGTGGCTGCTGGAGGGGTGGCCTGCATAGGAGACTGCCCCCCAGAGGGTGGGCTTCCTTTTTGGTCTGATGTGTTATTGACAGCATCCGGTTGCCGTTCCACTTCTAGTGGGATGATGTGGGCAATGGATTGGTTGCGCAAGATGTGTGGCATGGATGTGTGGTTGGTGCTGTACTGGCGGGAGATCAACACGTCTACTGTGCAAATCTTGCCATCTTGCGGACTCGCACGGACCTCTAGGATCCGGCACAGTTTCCACTTTAGGCATGACATTGGCGTGTCACCCTTGAAAGAAGTTACCTTTAAGAGCACAACCTGGCCCACCTGGGGTTCCAAGTGCGTGGGCCCCCTGCCCACGTGCGTTGGAAAGGCGCAAAGTTGGGTGACGTACCCAACATAGAATGCATGCCAGAGATCCTTAAGATAATCCATGCGTAGTTTCAGGCTCTTTTCATCTGCATACTCAAAGAATTGCACCGGTGGCAGACCTTAACAGTAAGGATCCCAAACTGGGTCAGTGAGATCTCCCCCCCCCCCCAGATTTAAGAATACAGAGAGGTGATGCAGATGGGATTGTTCCAATCAGTGGGCATGTATGTGAGTGGGCGGGAATTCAGCATCCGCTCCACATACTTCATGGCTTTGTAGATGGTGGAGGTGTATTTGAAACTCACGCCTTTAAAAGAGCATGCAAGCCAACCCTTGATCATCCCCATCATGCGCTTGTAGAATCCACGCCACCAGGGTGCGCAAGCCTCATTAAAGTGCCATTGAATGCGTTGCCGCAAAAAGTGCTGTTCAAATTCCATCTCCTCCTCTCAGAGGAATTGTGGCCAGGCGGCCCGGAAGGAGGCCCCATTGTTGGAAACCACCATTGTGGGACTCAGGTCCCGGGCATGGCAAAAGGTGTTGAATGCCGTTACAAAGGATTCCAGCAACACATCGCAGACAGGCTCCAAATGCACTGCCCGGGTGAGGGGGCAGGAGAAGACGCAGATGGACATTGTTCTTCCATTAACTGTGTCAAATGGACCCGCAAAGTCCACTCCAACAGTGTCAAAGGGTTGCATCCCTGAGTAGCAATAGTGCGGCAGGGGCGCCAAGGGTTGCACAAACGGCAGATTACCATTGGCACCATGGACATTCCCTGATGATGTTCCTGACCAAACGCCGGCCACCCTTCATCCAATAGCGGTGCGTAAGCCAGTCAAGAATGGAAGTGGTGGAGGCATGGTGCCACTCCTTGTGGTGGGCTTGGATGAATGCCCAAAGGAGTGGAGGAATGCTCCCTTTCTTTGGGACAGGGATGTGAATAAGCACTTTGCGTGCCTCCAGGCCCCTGCATCAACGTGGCAGGGAAACGTCAGCATCCTGCCAACTCCTGGACATGACCATCCAACTCACAGGGTCCCATTGTAGGTCCGGGCATTGTTTGTTCTTGCAATTGTGCATCACATCATCCCAAGCTGTATGATTGTTGAATTTTTGCATGATGCGAATAGCATCATCGTTGGCCAGCCACCATTCCCGGGCAGCCCAGCCAACCCAATATGGGTTGACCAGTGTCCCATCGGACTGGGTCTTCATTGGCAGTGGCTGCTGCCGGTGACAATGGACAAAGAAGTCCTTGAACCGGGTTTGGGCCATGATGGTCTTTTTGACTTTGTCCCATGAGCCAGCTTTTTCAAAAAGTGCAAGAATGGAGTGCCGTTCAGCTTGATAGGCCTGCTCGGGATTGGGTCTGGTCTGTGCCAGATTGGCTATAACGTTGAGGGGATGGGTGGGTTATTGGTCCCTATGCGGGAGCCAGACAGGCCCATCCAACCACAGAGTTTCTGTGCGCAATGTGTCAATATCACATCTGCGGGATGCTAGGTCTGCAGGATTGTCAGTCCCAGGAGTGTGACGCCACTGATGGGTGGCCGTGCTGGCCTCAATCTTTTGGGCCAGCATTTGCACATACCAATCTGTCTGCGCGGCGGCATTGTGTATCCTTGCCAATGTCACCGCAGAATCGGTCCAGTAATGTACCATGTGCAGCCTCAAGTCGACTTTTAATGCTAGCGCTTGCATCATCTCTGTTGCAATGGTGGCCGCAGCCAACTCAAGGCGATTGATGTGGAATGGTGGTAGGAGCTCTCTCAGAGCCAGCCTACAGGCCTTGGGAATCATTTTGGATTTACCCCAGACAAATGGTGTTTGTGGGTTGGCTCCCTGCGTGGTGAAGTAGATTGCAACTCCAAGTGCAATGCCACTGGCATCAGAGAAGACATGCAGGTCACCAGGTTCTTGGACCCTGTCCGCAACTCTCCTGGTCACCTTGATCTGTGCGGCCTGGATGGCTTGGCATATGATATTGTGCCAAGGCTTTGTTTCTTTTTTGGTGAGCAGGTGATTCCAGTCTTCCTTGGGGTGCATCTCCTCAAAACGTTGGTGCAAGGCCTTGATGGTCGTAATGAAGGGTGTGACAATCCCCGTGATCTCAAACAGATGCCCCTCCACCCCCACTATCTGCCGCTTGGATAGCCACAGACATTTCAGGAGGGCTTCTAGAGTATCCATGCTCACATTGAGGGTGTCAGCCTCTGGTGTGTAGACAGTCCCCAGAACTTTGTAGGGCGTAGTATCTACCGGTGTCTGATCCCGGGGAAAGGACGTCTCGATTTTGGTCAGCTGGAAACTCCCAAGCTTCAGGGCTTCAGTTGCATGCTGGAGTTTTGTTTGGACCGCCTCTGGCGTGTCCCCAGTGATGAGCAAGTCATCAACATAGGTGGTAGTGTCCAACTCCTCCTGTTCTGCGGCCAACATGATTCTGGGGGTAACAGCCTCATGGAACAAAAACTGGACCTCAGCGTTGAGGATGAATGGCGCACAGTTGATTCCCCATGGGAGGCGCAGGAACCAAAAGAATCTGGGGATGACATTGCCATCGGGCTGTAGCTCAGGCCACCGGATGATAAGGACCCACTGGTCCTCCGGTGCAAGTTCAACCTGCACAAACGCCTTGCAAATGTCTCCCACTGCAAAGCTCTTGGTAAATTGCCAACCCAGAAGAATTTTGGTGATCCTGGGCAGAATGTTTTCTCCCTGACTGAAGAGCTGATTGCAGGAGAGGCTGCCAGGGTCAGCAGCATTACCTGCCATGACAACCTGAAGAGGCGTACATGCACTGGATGGACATGCCACCCCATGTTGGGGGAGTTTGGTGTACGCAATACCACGCTGATTCATTTCATCAAGAGTGGTTGGTGCAATAACACCTTTGTCAATCCAGTTCTTAAAGAAGTCCTCTTAGGCTTTGGCCAAAGGGCCTCCGGCCTTCAGAAGCTTCACCACAGATGTACTCCGCTGGGCCCCCATGCGCAGGTTTGGTTTACACTGCACAGGATACAGGTATGTTTTGAGCAGAGGCCCCACCACGCGCCCCCCTGGGCTCACCTTCAACTGCTTGAGATAGCTTGCAAACTCCTCATTGCGGGAGCACTGCTCTTCCCAAGGATCACCCAGGACGTTAAGCCAGTCTTGCTGAGGGTACTGCAGGATGAGGCTGTTGAGCTTGCCATCGGAAACCATATGGGGTTCCTCAAGGGCAAGAAAGACCCAAGGTGCCAGAATAGGCACCTGCATCCGCTGCCTGTCCCAGGTCCCTCAGGCCACAATCCCAAGATGCGTTGGGATTCCCTGGAACCTGGCCAAGCAAATGGGCAGGGCACGGTTTTGGTAGACCTGGACAAGATCACCTCCCCCCAGAACTATGTCAAAGGAGAGGGCCCTCAAAGTCAGAATCCGCAGATCCACCAGGACAGGGTCAAATGCTTCCAACCAAGGAAGCACGGAGGGGTTGGATCCCCACCATGGGGCATCATGAGGAACAACCACCGCTGTTGTCATGTACTTGGGGGAGTCTGAAACTTCCCCACGGAACGTGAGGTGCACTGCTTCAGAGGCTGTAACACGGTTGCCCTGTTCAACGCCGCCAATGGAATACGGCAGACATGCCTTGACAGGCAGATTGAGCCGTTGGACCAGGGACTGAGTTACAAGAGTGAGCTGGGACCCCAAGTCCAAAAGGGCATACACAATATGCACAGAGGGCTCCAACCAGATGGCAGCAGTTTCCATAAACGCACATGTAGGTCCCAGTGCTGGAGCAGACACAACCAGGACCATGCGACGCTTGGCCGCCTGATCATGTCATGCACAAGGGGCTGAAGCTGGCGCGGCAGCGGCGGCCAAGGCCAGGGCAGTGGGTGCTGCTTGATTGACCTTGATTGACGCTGCTTGATTGGCAGCCACGCCAGCCACGGCCGGGGCAGTGGGTGCTGCTTAATTGACCGCAGGTGCCGCGACAACAGCCTGAGCTGCTGCAGCGGGACGCTGCTGATGCCCCTGACCACAGTTGCACATGGATGTGTGATGCAATCCCAGGCAATGAAAGCACCGGTAGTTGGAGCGGCACTCGCAAGAGAAGTGATCATTGCCCAGACAGTTGTACATTTGTGGTAGAGTTGCCACTGGTGCACTGCCTGTTGGCAATTGTGCAGGGAAAGTGGACATTCTCAAGGCAGGTGGCGGCCAGCGCAGAATGGACAGCCACTGCGGTCCGGTTGCCGCTGGCAATTGTTCTGCTGCCGCCAATCACGGCAACGATTGTCCCAATGGCATTGAGACCTGTGGTGATCAGAGCAAGACTGTTGCGGAGACCAACTCTGCCCTCTGTCAGTGGACCGCCCTGAGCAAGGCCACTTGCAGCGAGGGCTCCAAGACCAGGAACAAGGACATTGCTCTGGCTTACGTTTGAAGCTACAAATCCCATTGTGCCAAGAGCTTGATGCATCCTGCTGCATGGCGCTAGCGGTTGCTACTGCCGTGATGGCAGGCTGGGATGCAGCTGTATCCCCTTTTGCGGCAGGGGCAGGTGTTGCGGGAGCCGGTGTAGCAGAGGCTGCTGAGGCTGGGAATGCAAGAGCCGGAGGAGCCTTGTCAAGCCCCAACTTCTCCGCAAAATACAGCCACATGAAGCGGTACTGGTCATGCAGTCGTTCAGTCCATGCTTCATGCTCGGCTGCATGCCCTGGATGCATGGCATAAAAGTGGAGCACTTCCCTGTACCCGCCGCGCACGAGATGGGCCCTGATAACAGGACCCATGGGCAGATTGACCTGGTACATGTCCGTCTGAATGGTGCTGAGTTTCTTGGCTATCTGCACAACATGGTCAAAGAAGTCGTAAAACTCCTCAACTGTTCTCAGGCAAGCTATCAAACTTGCAATATAGCTCAAGCCAAATCCTGTCAGTCTTCCCATACTCAGAGAAGAGAACACGGCTGACACTGATATAGGTCATAGCGATGCTCTGGTAGGCAAATGCCCAAATGTTCTTCAGAGCGGCCCCATCCATATGCAACAGCAGGATACAAATGCGCTCTGCATCCATAAGCTGTGCCGCAGGGATGAGGTGGATGGGGGTGAAATTGTTCCACAAGCGCTCAAACGGATAATTGGAATCCGCAGCCCTGGTGAATTTGGGAACCGTCTTAGGGCGAGTCTATTTCTCATATCACTTGACAAGATTGTGATGGGCCAACTGAGAGGGCTGGCCCGAGCCAAAGAGTTGCAATGCTAACGCATAAGGTTCTGCAAGACCTCCTTGCAGAAGCAGCACTGTGGAGGGTGCTTTGTCAAAGTTGACCAAGCTGCCCAGTCCTGCATGATGCGCTACTGACGGCACATGTGGACAGGACAATGGCATCAGGGGACCCGCACAAGGTGGAGGTGCAACAGCCCCCCCCCCTGCATTTGGCCCAGTGCTGCAATTGATGGGGCTACACCACTAGATGGTGCTCCTATGGATCCCAAACTTGCTGGCTCGGGCGCGGCAGCACTTGGAGGCAGAGCCTCTGGAGGCGCCATCCCGGTTCAGGCATAATAGGGAATGCAACCCCCAAAATGTGTGCCTGCTTGGGGCGCAGCGTTGGCCATGCACCGCGCGTGACATTGAGTGAGTTGACGAGGATGGTATTAACCTCCTCTGTCAGTTGCAAAACTGCAACAACTTCTGGTACTGAGAAATATCCATTGGGCAGAACAATGAGCTGCGCCGTGGTTTCCAGGAGGAGAGGAACATACTCCTCAAAGCGCTCTTGCATTGGGCCAAGTTCTGGTGTATGCAGAATGTGATCTACGGCCCCAATCACGTTTGCAATGCTAAGGACGTGCCGAATTGTGGTTGGCCATCAAGCAGCGCGTGTAGAAGACCGATTGCTTGAGGCTGCGACGGACCCCAGCCCCAACACAACGGTGCGCAAATTAAATAGATTACGCAGAAAAATGCATCTATCTAAATCAGGCCTGTATATTATTTCTGGCTGAAGAAAATCTCATGCCTTCTCTCCAACTTGGAAACAAACAAAAATCTCCAAACTTTGACAAAACTGCACATTTATATCCCATTTTGTGCATAACTGTACCAGCACTTTCCCAATTTGTAATCTAGACATTTCCAGCAAAATGAGCACAAGAAAATCTTAAAAACAAGGCATTATTAGTGTTAAAGAACTTTTGTAGTAACATAATTGTTGCTAGAAGCCTGTCTGCTTCTGTTGTTGGAAAATACCCAGTATTATGCTTAAATTTGGAAGATGAGGATAAAGAAGGAAGTCCTCAACTCACACTTGCTATGGGCACTTGTGATTCTTTGTACTTACCACCAGGCTGGGATAATGCAGTGAATAATCTTGCCTCACAAAATAAGAAATCAAGTCAAGAACTTCTATTGTACCTTGGTATTATATACCGCATTTTGTGATTGGCCTTGGTATTATTACTGTGGCCAATCACAGCCTTGCAACTCGGTTCCATTAATAAGGATTGGCATTGCCAGAATGAGGGTTAGCCAGAGTCCCTGCTCTGGACAATCTGTCCTGGTATTATACAGCAGTTCTGGCAACAAGGATCTGTTCTACTGAATCTGCATTGCTACCATGTGATTGGCCAGAGCAGGAACTCTGGCCAATCAAGTCCTGTGGTATTAAACTGCGGGGTTCTGTACCGCCGGTATAATACTGGCAGTACACAATGGTGGTATCACCATAGTCCCAAGGTTCTGTATTTCCAGTATTATACCGTCAATACAGAACCTAGCAGTATATTACCATGGGACTTGGTTGGCCAGAGTTCCTGCTCTGGCCAATCACATGGTAGCAACACAGATCCAGTAGTACAGATCTGCATATTGCCAGAACTGTGGTTTTGTACTGCTGGTATAATACCAGCACTACACAACCACAGTATAATTTAATACTGTGTACTGCTGGTATTATACCCTCAGTACATATCCATGGTTCTGGCAAGGCAGATCCGCAATGTTGTCTTAAACCAGTCTAAATTTGATTTCAAGATTTTGTTGATCAGACAATATGCAGTGGGCCCCCAACTTACGACGGGCCCATGTTATGTTGGTTTCAACTTACGACAATTTTTTTAGTAAAAAAACCCCCGACTTACATCAGGGTTTCATGATACAACAGCTTCTGAGGTTCTTCAGCTCCCTCCCACCAACTGTTTTTTTTTTGTGCCATGCATGTACCAACAGTTTTCCTGAGAGGAAGTGAGTTTTTTTTGTGCCAATTATTGCTGGATAATTGTTTTTAGGAGGGATTTTGAATTTTGTGTGTTCTGTGCTGCCCTGTGCATTTCATTATAGCTGAATAATTTTGTTTAGGAGGAATTTAATAATTTGACAGAAAATTATCCATTCTTACAATTTTAAAACTCAACTAAATGTTTATTCCAGGCATTTCAAATTTTGAGTGTGTGAACCAAGCTCTCCATCTGTTGAGATGGCACCTAAGAAAGTTAAAAAGTAATAACTATACAATTGAAAAAAGAAAGGTGTAAAGAAGATCAGAAAAAAAGTTGTGAAAAGTGCTCAAAATTGTGAAAATCACTCTCCTCCTCCCCTATTTCACTACCTTACCCCCTATCACTTTTGTTTTATTCAGTCTTTCAAACATGTCTTTTGTCTATTAATGCAATTTCTGACAAAAATTTGAAATATAAAGGTAATTTTATTTTAAATTTTTTTTCTGGAACAAATTAATTTTTTTATAATGTAACCTTAAGGGAAATAGGGTTTCAACTTATGATGGCCCCATGTTACGACGTCCATCCTGGAACGGATTGATGACGTAAGATGGGGGCCCACTGTATTATGAATTGGACCAGAAACAACTTTTGTGTTGAAGGTTTGAATCAGTTTCTGCATGTTTTTGAAGAATCAAAAATAGACTTCACAATCTTTGAAAGTACAGCTTTTATTCTGTTCCACAAAGCATAGAATGCATGAGCAGCAGATGACAATGTTCTCATGCCAGTGTTTGGTTTGAGTAAAGTTAACATCAGACAGCGGACTCTCATATATATAGACAATTGCATTTGAGGTCAGCACCAAGCATAGCAGCCATTCAGGATTGGAGTCAACATACTTGGATGCACAGCAACCAAGGTAAAAGATGTACAATGTAGGAAGACATTTAAAAAGGAAGTAAAAGGTGCAGTTGCACAGTTGATTAAAAATCTGGAAAGGAATGTGAAGCAGACAAGGGAACATAACAAAGTGCTGTGCATTGCAGTCGTGGCATTTATTGGACTACAGTAATGACGGATCTGCGTTGCCAGTCTGTGATTGTCCACTGTGATAATTGCAGCCAATCACAGTGACAATACCGCAGTTGTACCCCTGGTATACAACCACGATATTAAGTATTATACCATCTTTGTATATCAGGGGTACAACTGCAGTATAATACCGTGTGGTTGAGTACCACTGGTTTAATACTGGCAGTACACAACTGCAGTATTATACTGCAGCAGATTGGCCAGAGTAGGAACTCTGGCCAATCCAGTCCTGCGGTATTATACTGCGGGACTAATACCATGGTATTAAACTGCAGGTGTGTACTGCTGGTATTATACAGCAGGACTGATATCATGCTATTATACTGCAGTTGTGTACTGCTGGTATTTTACTGGCAGTACACAAGGATGGTATGAGTCCCCCAACAGATTAGCCAGAGTTCCTGCTCTGGCCAATCACAGCATTGCAATGCAGTTCTAGTAGTGTGGATCTGTGTTGCCAGAGCAGCATTGCAACTGAGATCCATAATTTTGGATTGACATTGCAATGCTGTGATGGGCCAGAGTGGTAACTCTGGCCAATCAACAAAACTGCATAGTAATAGGCATTGCAGGTAGGCGTTTTGTTATGCTGCCCACCTGATACGCATCCTGAAGTCCCAAGTAGGCATAACTTGGGTTTAGCAGAAATGTGTGGTAAATTCTGCATGAAATGCATTTTCCACGTGTTTCAAAAAGCCTAATTATTTGCTGGGCTGTTGTCCCTTCCAGGTTGTTTCGATATTTACAAGAAATATATTTACACAACTACTAGAAAGAGCTGAGTCAGTTGTGTGGCTTCAAGTACCTTTATTCAACTCACAACAGATGCACAAGGTTATCTGCATACAATACTCAAATGTACAAGACTGGACTTTAAAAACACAAAATACAAGATACAAGGTGCAAAATACAAGACTGGACTTTAAAAACACACAGATTAGACAGTATATATATTCAGAGTATTGGGAACTGAAAAGTTCTCCAAGTATCAACTCCAGGTTAAACCAACTAGTTGGATGGCTTGGAGGAATTCTTTATTGTTACTTCATCAGGTCAATACTGCTCAAGGTTCAGAACACAAATTCCCAGATCCTCAAAGAGGATCCTGTTCATATAGCTCAAGTCCACAGATACAGGGGAAACACATTAAACCTGACTCACAGTTGCATGACACTATCATTATAAACAGATTAGAACACTTGACTTCTGTGGGGTAGATTGTTCCACACAGAAGTGGGGGAGGAAAAAACCATTACTTTTCCATATAGACAAAAGAGGGATTATGAGGTAATCTTCACTCGGTGCAAAACCTGTCACTCACAGAGAGAGTGAAAACATGCCAAATAGACATTACAGCATAACCATTGTGCTGATTGTGATTTGTATATATATATATCTGTATATATCTGTAATTGCAAAAGTGCATTATTATCATCCATAACCTAACGTTTTTCATTGTCAGGAGTAATATCAGTAACAGCTAATTAAGATAACATATCTTAATTAGCAAAATTTTTACAGATCTTCAAAGTTTTGTGGAAATTTTACACATTGCAATTTCTTGTAATAGTTCAAAACAATTCTTCAGAGCTGAAACAGAGAGAACTGCAAGTTTGATTGCATAACACTTTGAACATCATGTTTCACTAAAATGATCTTGTGAAAATAACACATCAATTCATTCCAGTCTTCAGAATCTTAGAAAAATTTATTGAAATTACTAATCAGAAATATTGAACACATTACAATATTGCATTTCAATATATTTGTCTAGAATATATGTGCCTTCCCATTGCCAACCAATTGAGAATGCATCCTGCAATTCCACTGGAAATGGCCTCAACAGTTTTTCCAAGTAACGTTTTGAATACACATTGCCAATGTGTGGTCAACACCAATTTGAGAATGCCCTTTTTTAAAATTTTGGGAGAATGGCATTCCCAATGGCTTCTGACTGCATTCTCCCAACATCAATCACAAAAGAGCATTGGCTGCAATCCTCAACGTTCAGACAATGGCATTGCAATGGCATTGCCAACGTCATTGTCAAAATGTTTGCCAGCTCAACCCCCATTCTTTGCTGGGTTCAGATGCAAACCTCTTCAGTCCCAAACCTTTCATAATTTTTGAACAGTTTTCATTATTTCAGGGTTTTCATAATTTTTAAAAAGTTTGAATTCCCAGCTGGGGAATTTTTCATCAGAAATGTCTCTGCTTAAGGAATTCTCCTTGGGCCTATTTTCCTGGTGGGCCTAATGCTGCAGCATTAATAGCACCCAGCTTAATCCAGCCCTGATTGTAAGAGAAAAATCACAAACAGGGAATTATATAAGGCATTTATCATGTGACAATACTTCGAGTTATTATGATCATATCCATGTAAATATCCAGTATAAATTATTTGAAGAAAAAAAATACTGTACTGTACCTGTATTTTCAGCCAGCAGCAATAGAAGGAGGTGCACTAGCTCCACGCACCTAATGGATAGGTTCTTACTGGGTATACATTCCATGCCAAGAAATTATAAGGCACCTCATTCAGTGGTGCACATATTTTAATGCACATACAATACAGCATTTGTATCTATCTCTCCAGGTGACGGTATCAGTACTGAATAGTATAGGCAGTGTGCACATATCTAGCAAGAGGCATGCAGCAGAGTGTTGGATGGTGGTGGAGCAGCCTCTTATATGGCACAGCCCCTATACTGTACTGCATATACTGTACTGTACTGTACAATACTCAAGTTGGTTTCGCCCGGGAGCCGAAAGCGGAAGATACATCACCGGTCGGGTCGTACATTCAGTTTCGCCTCGGCGCTGGCACCAGCCGAGACCCCGAGAGTAATAAAACCACACTTAGGACCCGGAATGTTTCCCCGGAATTGGCCATAAATAATGGCGGAATGCCCTCCGCCGCCGGAACGGGTCGAAAGGACATTCCCCATACGTTTTGCCGCCGTTCTCGAAAAACACGGCCTAGGCTGTGTGCCGGGGAATTGAGATAACGCGAGGACGCCGACAACGAGGACCACGACGAGGACGACGACGGAAGCAACGCCATTTAAAAAAAAAGGGGGGGGACGAATGTAACCCTGCCATTCCTGCTGGCTGCATGCTCAAACGTATCTGTGCCGCTGCTGCTGCTCTTCGATGAGGCCGCCATGTGTGAGAACAGACATTAATGCTCCTCCACTTCTTGAGGAAGGTTCGAAGCAACTTTCATTCGGTCTGCCATATCTGTATACACTATTCTACTTCTTTGCATACCTTTCTTCTTTGCTCCTCTACACTTGTCTTTATGATAGCTGGCGTCTCCTCAAACTTATCGAGTCTCCTCACCGCCCTGACCTGACCTGACAAAAGAGAAACATTTCAAAAACGTATTTCCTATTCCCTGTGCTTCTTACTTCCACAGCGGGTGTCCGATAAATAAAGGTACATTACAATCAATATACACCATGCCTTACTTTGAGTGATCAAAACAAGAACGTTGGCTTTACGTGCTTAATTCCACACTGGATCTTGGGCTGAAAATCTCACAGTTTCTGCATGAGTACGAGGCCAAGTGTTAGCAGATTGAATAACCCCACCCTCTGCGTCTGAATTAAAAATTAAGCAATCTGTCGACAATGGCATGAGACACGAAGTTCAATTGGTCAACGAGCTGGAATATACTGTACGTAGGTGGCGTGTTTGTCACGCCTTTAGACCAGTGAAAATTGAGACTGCTCTCACGGATGCACTCGGACAAATATTTGCAGTGACTATCAACCATCCAGTCCTGATGGATGGAGACTTTTCCGTGGCTATACCCAAGTCCCATTTGCAGCCCCCAAGTGCTCTGCGGCATCTCCGACAAACGCTATATAGGAAGACTGCAGTCGAGTTGAATGCAAAGAAGAACATTCGAGAATACAGTACGTACCCCACTTCAGTTAAATTGATCACGCTGGCATAGTAATTAATTATTCGAGAATCGTACTAATATTCTGTGTATACACGATACTTCCTGATGTGGCACTGACATCCTAGGACTTCATTCCCACATGGGCCCTCGTCTGATGATAGTTGAAAAGGTTTTGGTCTGATCAAGAAGAAATGCTCCCTCTTCGGGGAAATATGCCGGACAAGAGGTGACTTAAGTGCAACATCTCAGTCAAAATACCAAACTGATTTTTTCCCGAAATTTGAACTGATTTTATCTTCTGCAAATAAGAAAAGACAAGATATGGTCATACGCGGGGTGGATTTGTTCGCACGTAACAGCTTTGAAAAAATTAGGAATCATCAGCAGGTGAAGCAATAATGTATGTACACCCTACTGTATAGGGTCTTATTTTTAATTCTGATGTCCCCAAAAAATAGAGCATGATTCCAATAGACCGAAACTTAAAAAGTGACTGGTGTCATGTATGCAGGTAAAAATGAAATCCACAAAATGTATGGGATATCGCCCAGCATCATGCGGCAGGAAAACAATGAACGTGCTCTCAAAGGGAAAACCCGCCAGGACGACAGGTAACTTTCGAACACGAGAGCATTTCGTTGTGACAACAACTATTTTCTTCATCTATTACAATACAGTATTATATCTTTTTACTCGAACTTGAATGAAATGAATTTGATGAATGATTAACAAACAATTTAGCCGGGGGCAGCGCACGATGACTGCAATGATTCAAAGTAGAAGAAAAAAAACTAAAAAGTGCGTATTTCCATAAATGAGGGACAACCCCAGCACATAGCCAGGATGATGCACACGTGAACCCCTCACAGGGTTATCCGTTCAGCACTACAGCACCCGACTGCCATTTGAGCTGTGTGCCACGTTTGCAGCACGTGGGACACGTTTGGTGCAGCAGCAGCAGCAACGGGTGCGGTGACGAATCCCTCATTTCCCGACTCGCCCATTTTGCGGCTCTTTCCAGCCGCTTTCAACGACCTTTAATGACAGGGTTCGAGTTATTTATTGGGCTGCGTAATGGTCGCCTGGCCGGGTGCCATTAGTGTCGAGAGGAGATTGTGGTTTTTGCGCCGGGGGGAAATGCGGGGCCCCGACGGTGCTCTTCTCTCCTCATTTCCGTCGATTTATCGCCGATGATGCCCTCCGTGTGTATATGTGCTGATGCTTGCTTGCAATGTGAGTGCCGCTGTATATATGGTATATATATATATATATATTTACCCTACTGGGAACTTGCAGCAGATAGAGGGCATATTATGCGGTACAGTATGTGTGTTTGAATACTACTGTACTGTACCTTAAACAGTTATATATGCCCTGATGAACAGCACCAGGCCATAGTGGTGTACTGCTGCTGCGGGGCGAGTGGATTCATAATTGGCTAACTTCAATCATGCAGCAACATGTAAGGCTGGTTGCTTATTCTTCTTCTTATTCTACTAGCATCATTTACTCAGCATGACCCATCAACAGCAATATCCTGGGGTTGGTTCGATGAAATCATCATGCCTCGCAAACCTGCAAGTACAGTATGTAGCTCTCTCTCTCTTTCTATCTCAGATGAAGTTTGCTTCACACGACAATACCGGAAAACACCCAGTCTCATCTCTACGTCTTATGTTCATTCCCAGTGTGCAGAGATTCAGTCGTGACGTACTCTATACTCGCTATGATATGCACTTATTTGACTCGCATGTGCTGCGTTGAATATTGTTCTGTACCAAGGAAAATATCAATCAGTTCCACAGCTACAGGGAATGGGATCAAAAGGAATGAAGCGACATGGTTCAAAACCAAAAGGGGAATATTTTCGTTTCTCTATAGTCAGCAGTCGGACGCAGCAGACCTATTTTTTGGGGGGTTCGGGAATCCGGTACGTTTATGTGTGATAAGTGGAAACTTAACGCCTTCACATTTGTGGGACAAATTGTACATAATGTTCTTTCATGTGCTGAATATGCTTCACCTCCTACTGAAAAGAATGGCGAATCAAGTTCTCAAGCTTCCGTCGAACAGTTCCAGGTGTAGCATGTGATGGAGTCCAAATACCAGTGATCGCAAGAATTACACATCAGCTTATACAGACATCCGATGCAAATGCATATATATACAAAACTGTATATATGTAAAAATACTTATTTTCAGTTGTATTCCTTCCAACAAAGCAGTTCATTCCTTCCCTCCTTCTGTGTCAAGTGATATCGCCAAGTCCGATGGATGAGCCTGCTGCATGATAGCCTGGAAAAGAGCGAGGATGACGATCCAGCATGCTTGCTCGACGAATTTTCCATGAGTGTGGGATGGAATGTGCCAGCAGGTACTTGATCGGGGTAAACGCTTGATCATCAATTATATTGCTACGTACCTATATAAAATGGCGATTCTCGACATGCTTCATTTCATGTTCACCGAATAAGAGAGACGACGGGATTTTGTCCCGAATTTTCGGAAGGAATAATAACGTGGGACAGAATTAGTTATTCAGATAAAGTATACTGTATGGCAAAACACCCATTTCTCCTATTCATTGTTCAAAGTGATGTCGGCGAAACGCGTTTTCAGTGAGTCACGTTCTTCCTACTGCATTTTCATCATCGATCGAAGTGCAATCACAACACCATCAACACGCTGCAGCAATGGCTTGGTTATTGCCGTATATTGCAGTCGGCAGAGAATCCGGGCCTCGTGTTGAAACCCAGCAGTTGCTTCAATACCTGAGTTGTGCAACACTATCTTTCAATTTTCCCAACTCCAACTTTTTCTCCGCCCATCCTGGTACTGTGATTTCATTTCCGAGTTTAGTATTGTACTGTACAGTACTTATTTGGTCTACTGCGAATCACATTTACTCATCCACCATTTGTTTCTCCGTCCGTTTCTCAATACGCTCGGCAGGGTTACCCAATAAACGTCGTTGGGAGTTCGAGTATGGTGCTGTGTCTTCAAACTGGCGCATAATATGTGCACAATGGAAGATCTCATACCGGCTGTCGCACATCGGCAATTGGCATGAACACAGAGAGACAGAGAGAGACGGGACGCCGGAGGCGAGGGTTTATTTACCCAACTAGTCCTTTAGTTCCTTTCAGAATGCATCAAGTTAAATTTGATGGCTGTTATTTTTCCAATGTCAATGAAATAATAGCCAAAAGACATCCTGAAACTTCGAAAATGAAGGGGGAAGCCTTTGAGTTGGGTACATTGTTAATGCACTGTTTTTTTTTAACGAGATTCAGACAGAGCCTTGGAAAATTTTCAACTTTGGAAAGAAGTTTAGTCAAAGTTTGCAGCCGTGTACAGTACACGGTCTCGCGCTTACGCGAAATACAAGTGATCATAAAGTACAGTAGTTTTCCTTAATCATCCACTCCATCCCCCTCGATTCTCCATTGTACAAATCCCTTTTGCACTCAGCAATAGCAACACTTGCTGCAGATCTGAGGTTGGATCTGGAAAAAATCGTCAAGACATTTGAATGAGACATCACATATACTTCAAGTCAGGATGTTCATGACGTGTAACAGGTTTGCATACACAGTACAGTACTGTATACAGCAGGCACACCGACAATCCAGCGGAAACAGCAAGGGCGAGTGAACATCATACGGTGAACTCACTCATTCACTGCTGTACAGCATAAAGCACATCGTCGGTGTGGGAATGGACGATGTTGCGGGAAACGGATGTCGGTGAAGGAGCGCCTCTTATTACTTGGACGCCTTACTTGGCTCCTGTGCACTGCTCAGTCAAGGGGACGTTAATTATCCCCTCCGCGTATACCGTACTGTATAGTGCTCGCGTAATGCAGCGTCGCTTCCCGCGCGAATTACGACCTCGTTTCTCCGACTCGGCTCGCTTTTTCGCACCATCCCGCCGGGCATTAAGGCTCTCTTAGTTCCCATACCCACTCTTTTGGCTTATGCGGCAGGATAGTTGCTGAGCGATACTCTTCTGTACTTATATACGATTTTGGAGCTGCACCCATTATTATACGTACTGCAGGTTAAAGTGAGTTATGATAAGCTGTTCGTGCTGGCTAAAGTGTTGCCTTCCCAGCAGCTGATCCCTTTGGCCTGCAGCAGATGGCTGCTATATACGGCCAAAGTTCTTCATTTCTTCGGAACTATACATATCAGTACTGTACTTTGAAGTGGTGCAGTATACATTACGTACCTTTTCATCGCGGCCGTTGAGCAGAAAATGCATCAAAATTATTTTCGAAGGTCCTATAGACTAGAGTCGGTTGATTAGGATGTAAAAGGTCCAGAAAATGACTGGATCTTGCATGTGCATGTGTACCGTATTTCCAGCGTGAGTTCGCGACAGTCCAGAGACCCGAAGTTGAGAGCGACATCTAGTTATATAAGCTGCAGTACAAGATGCGCATCGTTTTGTAGCTCGTGTACAGATGTCGAAACCCAACCCGTTTGAACGGATTCACGACGACATTCTGAGTACAGTACTGTACTCAATATCACGGTAGAGGGAAGATAAAACTCGCATAAGGAACATAAATTTTTCACTGGTATTTTTATATGTCACGAATAGGAATCCGAGCCCACTTGAATATACCGCCAAATTCTTTTTTTCAATCGGGAACAAATTACTGTGGATTAGACGATTGAAAATATCTTTGGAGCAGTGAAATTCAGCTCTTAATCTTAGTTCGCTACATTCTGCGATTGTATATGCCAATTGTGGCACATCTTAAGATTCAATAAATCATAGTGGAAAATCCAGAAACTAATGCCAAAGAAAGCCATGAAACTAATCCAGTAATTATGCTCACCCAACATACAATCAGTCCTAATACAGAATAACAGGTACCCGGTAAACGACGCAGGTTGAAAACGACGCAAGAAGGGCTTAAGCCTTTGAAATCCTCTCTGGCGCCGTTCTGAGGTTGCAGTCAGCGGTCAGTCTTGCCAACAATATTTCAGTAAATTAACAGCTACATTCTGCGATTGTATATGCCAATTGTGGCACATCTTAAGATTCAATAAATCATAGTGGAAAATCCAGAAACTAATGCCAAAGAAAGCCATGAAACTAATCCAGTAATTATGCTCACCCAACACACAATCAGTCCTAATACAGAATAACACCTTCAATGCTCAAATCCATTTCAGAGTTGGAAGCACATTTAGATCGAGCTTTGACGTACTATGGACGTTGATAAAAACGTAAATTGTTAGATCTAAAATATTGCTCCAGTCAGCATTGTTTATGAGGAATTATGTGACGCTTTATACGGTTGAACTTGAGTGTTGTTTGTTCATCATTAAAACTTCTACCAAATCAAGCCGACCCAACGCTTCAAAACCTTCAGGTACTGATTTGCCTGATATTATGAACTGTATAGTACTGTATTTCATATTTGATTTTGATTTTAAATCTGGTTAGGTTAGTGGAATCAAGAAGAGAAAAATGAAATCTTGTATGTACAGCATATGAGAACTTTGGAGAATATCAAACAAATTTCTACCAATCAATTTTGTGATCAATGGTTTAGTGAGAGAATTCTCTATTGAAGTTACAGTATTGAGTATTGAAAATTAAATACGTGTATTCATGAATGAAACAGTGAGGCATCAGTACGTGCTTGAGCACCCATCTGATACGTGGGTCTCACTTTACAAATCCTGAATTTGTGCCACCAGAAGAAAAACATTCCTTAGTTCTGCATGATTTAAAAATTTTTGAGATTGAATTTGTATGTTGAGCATTAAAAATTTGTTGTTGAGCCAGGGATAACAAAATCAAAATTAAGCAACCAATTTCATCTTAGAGAATAGAATAGAGTTAGACACCTAGAGTGAAACTTTTTTTAAATCAGGAAAGCTTAGGATGTTGTAAAATCACAGAAAGCAATTGCAGTATTATTGGTTGGGTGCACAGGCAAATCCATTAATTTAGGAGTTCTACTTTTTGGGGCCATACAATGCTGTGGAGGGAAAGTTCGATGGTCTTGTTATTAAATTAATTACAACCTATTCATAATATTCAAGTATATGAACAAATTGATTCCATTCGTTATTTTAGGAAAGCTTGACCATGTTCAGGCTTTCCAAAAATAAATGGTCAACATTGGCTATACTGTATCTCTTCTACGGCTGAGAAATGTTATATGAAGAATGTTGCATACAACAAATTGGAAACAACAATTGCGGGTTGCTTGAACTGTTTTGAATAGTGGTACTGAACTATACATTATGCAAATAAGCTCCCCTTGCAATGTTAACTGGGGGTTTGGATGTGGAAGCTTGTGTCAAATTTTCTGGCACGTAAAGAAACAAGTTTGAAAATTGCTCATGGAATTGATCAAAATTATGTTAACCATGAATATTTCTACACATAAATTACAAAGAGAGAATGATCCATTGTCAAGAAAATGACTTTCTAAAAGCATCGCAATATGTGCATAAAAGTGCATGTCATAGAGATAGGGAGAGATTGTATCTCCTGCACATCCCAGATCAGCAGATCCCAGTGAGCACAAAATGTCCGTTTTGGGTCCGTTTTTTATCCAAAAGCAACTTCTCCGCGCATCTTGCCAAAAAAGGACAAGTAGCGGACAAGTTGCTTTAAAAAAATGGACCCAAAACGGACACTTTTTGGAGGGATAGAGGGGCAAATTTTGGATAAAAAACGGACCCAAAATGGACACTTTTTGGAGGGATACAGGGGGCAAATTTTGGATAAAAGGACAAGTTTTGGATGATTTTTGGAGGGATTTTTTTTTTGGTGGGGAAAAGGACAAGTAAACTTGTTCTTTTCCCCTCCAAAAATCATTCTAAACTTGTCCTTTTCCCCTCCAAAAATCTTTCAAAACTTGTCATTTTCCCATCCAAAAATCATCCAAAACTTGTCCTTTTCCCCTCCAAAAATCATCCAAAACTTGTCCTTTTCCCCTACAAAAATCATTCAAAACTTGTCCTTTTCCCCTCCAAAAATCATTCAAAACTTGTCATTTTCCCCTCCAAAAATCATCCAATACTTGTCATTTTCCCCTCCAAAAATCATTCAAAAGTCCTTTTCCCCTCCAAAAATCATCAAAAACTTGTCCTTCCCCCTCCAAAAATCACCCAAAACTTGTTCTTTTTTCCTCCAAAAATCATCCAAATGGATGATTCTTGGAGAAAAAAAAGATAGAATCTGGAGAATAAAACAACAAGTTGAACAGATTTGAACAGAGATTTTAGAGAGAAAGGGTTAAAAAACAAAGAAAAAAACATGCTAGTCAGCTGGGTAGCTGTGCAAAATTTGTTTGGCGGCAAAGGGCGCCGCCGCGAGAAAAAGAGGGGTCCGTTGACTTGAAATTTAATCGGCACATCTCAGGATGTGCCGAAAAAGACAAGAATTAGAAAATTTGGCTCCCCAAAAAACAGGGGCAACAGAAAACCAAAAATCCTGAAAAGGAATAGAATAGAAAGAAAAATCAGTCCCCAGAACTGGGGCAATTTGAGCTGCTTGTAAAATCTGCGCACTTGTAAAATAAGGGAGATGTCTCCCTCAACAAAACTTTGAAACTCAGGGACAAACGAAAATTATTGCCAGCTGCTGGCAAAAAACAAGCAGAAACAGATCTTCTTTCTGAAAAATCCAATTTATCTCTCAACTGCAAAACTGTCCAAAATTGCTTCAACTTCCCCAGAAAAAACCCACTCCTGGGAACAGTATTTTACTGCCAAAATTACTGCAAGATAATAAACTAAAACACCCAGTTACTGGGAGAAAAACCATGTACAAATATTACAAAAAACAGCACTAAAACCCACTGTTAAGATAATAAAATTGCACCTGACAACCTGGGAAAAACCATGTTCGAAAAACAACACCAGCAAAAGTCGTTGACAGCTGCCAACATCTGGCAGGTTTGTTGACTTCAAAATCCCAGCACCTGGGTGTTTTCAAACAAAAATTTCCCGCCAAGAAAGGGGTGGGGGAATGGCATAAAACCCCCCAAGTTTTGCGCAACACTACCAGTTGAACTTTGAAGGAGCTGCGGATAATTTTTGCAAACATTGAAATTTATAATTTGCGGACTTGTCCAAAAATCGGCAACCTTTGCGGACTTAACCAAATTTGGGAATTGTGTACACTTTTACAAGCAATTGGAATCTTCAAAACTTTCTGAAAATTGACTGAGGTGTTGTATAATCTTGACTAAATATTTCTAAAAACTTATTCTTAGCCTGAAACGCTCTAAAGCATACTAACCTTCCTTCATTTTCTATACCTGTGAAAAGCTTGGTGTGAATATTATTTTTTCCATTTTCTGGAACCTTTTGTTACTCAAATCCTTTCAAATGCGAACCAAAGAAAACTCACGCGAATTAACTTGTTAGTTCAAACATTGTCAAAATTTTTGGAAACGCTTATTGTGTGTGTGTGTGTATTGTGTATGCCAAAATTTCTCTTGAGCCCAGTCCTGGGAACCTTCAAATTCTAATTTCTGTGAGAACTTGAAAGTGTATATTGTTGTTACACTTGTATTAATTTGTGAAGAGAAAAGAAAAGGTCAGCGCTAGTGGGGAAATAGTTCCCCGGTTGGTTTGCGCACCAACCAAGTACTGTGTTTTAATTCCACGCCTAATTAATTGATCGACAAGGTTTATTTCAGCGAATTCAACCAATTCTTTACAGGTGTAAGGCTTGTAAAATTCCAACAACTAAAATTAAAACCTTACAGTAGCCAGCCTGTCCTTGTTTAATAAGGACTGAAGGATCTGAAGTTGACACTATAAGGACATGTGCTCTGTGTTTGTCTGGGCTTGCAACCAGCAGATTATTTGCATGTGTGGGGAGAGATACCCCTTCCCACCTGCGATGTCTGATAATCTGGCCACATTGCATGAAGAGTGGATAGTTGAAGAAATAGACAGAGAACTACAGATGACTGAAGAATATCTGCTGGGCAATACAGAAGTCACATCCACAGGTCCAGGGCAATGTCAATGTGGCAGTATCCATGCTGTTGACAGAGAACTCCAAACGTATCATTCAAACTTCCCTGTTTATATGACTTCTCAATGAAAAGGCATAAAATTCATGAGCTGAAATTTGTTACATTAAATGATTCAACACGTTAAAATCATTGGACACCCATGGTAAACCCGTCACGATAAAACAGCAATTTCAAAAAGTAAGAAAACTTTAAAAATGAATACTGATTCATTCATACACTCATCCCTTTCACACCACTCTTCCATGAGGTATCAAAACTGTGACGGATTCAGGATACACATCTCAACAAGTTCATTCTCATCTTGAAATTCTCCTTGAAAACCTGCATCCAGACCTGAAGAAATATGTCAGACCCATGAGAAATTTAAATTAGATTTTCAAAAATTAGTGGAATGTCTTTAATAAAAGAAGTAGAATTACCTATGCTTCCTTCTTCGACCAAAAAAATTCCATCATTGTCAGGCCCAACATCAGGAACATCAGGAACATCTTCTTCATTAACATTAACAGGCCCTTCATCAGGAACATCTTCTTCATTAACATTAACAGGCCCTTCATCAGGAACATCAGGAACATCTTCTTCGTTAACATTAACAGGCCCTTCATCAGGAACATCTTCTTCATTTACATTTTGAGAACCTGCATATGTCAATTGAAAATTTCAACATAGATGAATGCAACCTCAATTGTGGGTTAATTAATATTTGGCTATCATATTACATCACACATGAAGTTTTCTTGCTCTTGCTGCTCATCAGGAAGGTTTAAGCCAAAGAAAAAGCTACTGAAACAGAGCAAAAGTAAAGAAATGTAGGCAAAAAATCCCTCAAAATTTTAACTTGGAATTTCTGAATTTCTGCCTCATTATTTTTAGGTATAGAAGAAACAGTCTTTAATTCTAGGATGTTATTCATCAATTTTTCTTACAAAATTGATGCTCTGTTGAAAAACATACACAATATCTAGATCAGATACATACATCCAGTCATGTTTGAAAAATTTTTGAGAGCAAGTAACCAATCCAAGATAGCCTGTCTATTTTCAAGACATAGTAATGAGAAGACAACTGACCATTTCTGGAACCTTTCTTAGACTTTCTGTCTTTCAGAGGACGGGCATTTATCAGCCTTCCCTTTCTTTCTACTGGCTGATTTTCCCTAATCTTGCGAGTAACAAGATCAACAGCACGATCCCTGGCCCTTCCAATTATATTCAAAACTGTCTTTCTAAGCAAGACTTTATTGCCTCCTGAATATAGGAAGCCCTCTGCAACTCGAAGAAAATCCATTGCTGGCAAAGAAGCATCTACCACATCATCTCCATTTTTTTTATACGCTCTAATGCCAGCAACCAAACCTGAAAATTCACAACAGGGTCATTCAAGGAAAATTACATTTGCACCAAGTGTTCATTATTTCAGTAATGGAGTAACTGAAGTACCGTACACCTTGAAGCAAAAAATGTTCCCAGCAGCAGTTGTTTCAAATTTCAATTTGCCTGTTTGTACTTTTTGATGATAGAAGGCTAATTTCTTTGCAATAATCTGAACAGTCAAAGTGACCATGGTACTTGAGTTAATATTTAATAGTGAGTACTAGCTTCCTGCTGGTTTAAAACAAGATTAATCAAGACTAAGAGTTATGCAAGACACTAAAAAGCCCCTTATCCATCACCACATTTGCACAATTTTGTGACTCAGTCTTACTTACTCATAAAAGGATTTATGAGGAGATAATCCAGGCTAGCTAAGAAGAGACGTTCTTCCCCAGCAGCATCAGAGGTTGTTGCCCGTGGCATCAACAAGCATTTGAACCTCAAAAAGTGCAGGGTGAAGACACTATCCACTGCATTTCGTACAGCTACCTTCTCATCTCCAGAATAAAAATTGTGAAAGTAGTACTTGAACTGCAAATACAAATGGAAGATATTCAAGCACAAGTAAATTAGGAGTGCAGATCACATACTAGAGCCTTTCCCAATTGTTTATCTAGTCGCAGCTTTTTTTCCAAATCTTCAACTGCCATAATTTCAGACAGTGGAAACCCAAAATCAACCTCCTCCTCAGGTAAGTATGGCTGCAAGCCTATGTCTGCATGCAAAGCACTCTCTGATTTGTTTCCCACCAACACTCCCACATTGGATGATAGGGTCTGAAAAGCTTCCTTCAACTGTTCGAAGTTGCTCTGCAGATCTTCAAATTTTTCCTTGAGTGCTTCATCATTAGCTTTCAGATCAGAAATGTGTGCTTTGAGCTGGTTCACCTCAGCTTGCAGCTCACTATTCTTTGCCTTTAAGAGGTTCATGCCAGCTTTGAGTTCTTTGCCACTAACTGCAATGGCATCAACATTTTTTTGGTGAGTGAAAGCGTTGTAGTCATCATCTGATGTGTCACTGTCCTGTGCAACTGACTCATCACCACAGGTACCTGCACTCTCACCTAAAACATTAAGTTACATTTTATTGTTTTTTCCTTTCCTGTTTCAAGAAGATGGCAGCAAAAAGGCAGCAAATTTAATTTCTGAAGGCTTTAAAGTAGAAGCTCTTGAGTTGGAAAGGTTTTTAGTGCATTGATTCCAAGGGAATCAAGACATCGAAAATTGACTGACAATTTGGCTTATTGATGTTTTTGATTCAAGAAGATTTGAATTAATAAGGTTCAATGTTAAAAAACAAACATACCATCCTTGATCCATTTTTCCAGTTGAACAGGTGGTGGCAGCTTTTTCTTCAAGGCTTCAACTGATTTTAATGTGTCCCTCATCTTGGCATTTATTCAATTTAAAAATTTATTCAAAATTTCCTTCTTCACCAAACTTCAAATTTTTAAAGGGATTAGAGGATAAGATATTTTTTGAATTTTCATATTTTTTGTTGAAAAATCCAGAAATTAAAAAAATGTATGAGGATCAAACTAGAACTTTAATTTTTTTTCTCAAATAACTGTGCTTCATTGTTTAATTTATTGACAAAGCATAAAATGCAGGTGTTCTACAAATACAGAAAAGAAAATTTTGTTTAATCTTCCAAGTTTCTTTAAGAAAATGGGAACATTCAAAAAAAGACCCCCTCTCAAAAAATTTCACTTATTAAAAAATGGGAAACAAACCCCATTTAAAAAAGGGGAGAATTTCCCCTGTTTCCCAAAGAAAGAAAAGAGGAGGAAATTAAAAAACACCTTTTTTGTTAAAAAAAGGGGAAATTATTTTCTGGGTTGAAAATTGAAAAACACTGACATTCTGAAACTGCACAACCCCTGAACTTTATGCACCCTCAATAAATTAAACAATGAAGCAGTTATTAGTCATTCAATTACAAAATAAAAAAAATTTCAAATTTTTTATTCACATTCTTTCATTTTGTACATTTTTCAACACAAAACATGAAAATTCAGAGAAATAGCTTTGCCTCTAATCCCTTTGAAAATTTGAAGTTTGGTGAAGAAGGAAATTTTTCATAAATTTTCAGATTTGAAAGAAAAAATAAATTTTTAAGGATGGATTTAGAAAAGATTTTACATGCTCCTTTTCACCTTTGTCAATTTAAATTATTTTTAAGGTTTAAAAAATGGAAAATGTAGAGAACTTCATGATGCTTTTAATGCAGTTAAAAATTTGTATTTCCATGCATGATTACTTTTTTGGCAAATTTAAAAAAATGAAAAATTGGGAAGAAATATGGAAGCAAGAATTCAAACTTTTTGGTTCAGCTCATTTTAATTTATTTTATTTTGATCAAAGTTGAAAAATATTTACAGGGTTTCATGCATACTGATGTTTCACAAGTTTCCTGTGTTTCATTTAAAAATGTTGCAAATTGAAAGAGCTAAAATTCAAAAAGTAAAAACATTTTCAGATGATTTTTGTACAATTTTCAGAAATGTTTTTACATTTATCATTGTAATTTTGTCAGATTTTAAGATTTTGGAATTCAAAAATTAGGGAATTTAGGAAACATCTTTGCGCATTTAATGCTGTAAAAAATGTGAAAATTGATCAAAAATTGAATTTTTGGAAATTTTTTAAAGTTAGAGAAATGGACCTTGGTTTGTTAACCAAATTTCGGACCGTTAACCGGACCAGTCACCCCAAAATGAACCTGGTTTGTTAACTGAAAAGCCGTTAACTGGACGGTTTGTTCACCAGGGGTTGACTAAGTTCAATGAAATAATTCGAATGTGGTTAGTATATTTAGTAGTAAAATTAGTATGGTGAAAAAATGAATTTACTAACTTATTGCATCCCTTTGGTGGCTGGTTGCACTCCAGAGCAGGAAGACTTCTGAAGGATGACCAGCAATTCAGGAAGTGTTCCTCAATGCAAAAAAAGTACACCACTGAGCAAGAGAGGAAGCGGTTCTCAGACAACTCCACAGCAAAGCACAATAGGGAATTTCTGCTACTTATCCCAGAGCACCAAACGCGACACACTGCTCCAGTCCCAACTCGGTAACTGCGCAGATGTGACCCTCTTGATGCCACAGGAACCATGATTTCCTTACGCAGGGTTGCACTTCCACAGGCCTAACTAATTCCCAATTCTTCTCCTGTCCCCCTCCAAAATTTATTGAGCAACCTGTGGTGCACGTCCAAAAAGTGGTTAGCGGGAGGGAGGTCCAGGAAGTGTGCTCAAGGAATCAAGGGATTGCTTTCTGCTGTTGTACGAACAGCAGAAACGGACGAGTTATACAAACTCGTCCGTTTCAGGAAGGCTAAAACGGACGAGTTTGTAAAACTCGTCCGTTTTCGCCTTCCCATCTTGAAGATGGGAAGGCTAAAACGGACGAGTTGTACAAACTCGTCCGTTTCAGGAAGGCTAAAACGGACGAGTTTGTA